>CAXKVI010000003.1:93962229-94250331 GCA_964058755.1 Campiglossa producta | reverse complement strand
CCTCCGATAACACGTTTGCTTAACCAGGCCGCGGCGTCCCGGATTGCCGAGACTTCCGCCTGGAAGACGCTACAATGATCAGGTAGTCTGAAGGAGAGTTCAAGGTCCAAATCCCTTGAATAAACCCCTCCTCCAACTCTGCCGTCCAACTTCGAGCCGTCGGTGTATATGGAAGTGCCACCATTTGTTTCGGGACACCAATCCGTCCTCTCCCAGTCTTCTCTGCTGGGAATGTTTATTTTGAAGCAGCTATCCCCGACTGTAGTGGTCGCACAACGATCTGTGCTTAGAGGGAGAAAGCTGTAAGATTCCAGAATACTGGAGTGTCCAATAGTACCCGCACCCCAACTGGAGGTTTCTCTTAGGCGCAGAGCTGATGCCGCCGCTGACCGAAACCCTTCCAGATCAAGTGGCAAAATGCCCAGAATGGCCTGGAGGGCTTCGTTGGGCGTTGTCCTTAGCGCACCGCTTATACAGATCATATTGGATCTATGGACTTTCCGCAACAGATTCAGGTATGTTGTCTTGCTCAGTGCCGGCCACCATACGACGACTCCATACAGCATGATTGGGCGAATGATGGCCGTGTAGATCCAACTGCATACTCTAGGGCTGAGCCCCCATTTTTTGCCAATGGCTCTTTTGCATGTGTAAAGAGCGATGCAAGCTTTCTTCTGGCGCTGAAGAACATTCTCCTTCCAATTCAGTTTCCTGTCCAGAACTATGCCTAGAAACTTGGCCTTATCCGACAAGCCCAGGCGCGTGCCATCTAGTTCTGGTAGGCTTAGTGGCGGTATTTTGTACCGGTTGGTGAAGAGGACAAGTTCCACTTTCCCCGGGTTGATACTAAGTCCGCAGCGAGAGGACCACCTCGAAACCTCTCGCAGTGCTACTTGCATCAGGTCACACAGAGTTTGTGGGAACTTGCCTCTGAATGCAATAGCTAAATCGTCTGCGTATGCCACTATCTTCCCGCCCCCCCAGCTTGTGTCACGTAGCAACGAGTTGACTGTGAGGTTCCATAAAAGCGGGGAAAGAACACCACCCTGGGGCGTTCCCCTTGTGACATAGCGTGATAACTCGACCGTACCAAGTGAAGAAGCTATTTTCCTTCCTCTTAGAAGTTGGTCAATTAAACCAGTTAGAGGTCTATCTACGCCCAGATTAGTTAGAGCGGAGTTGATCGCCTCCGGGCTTATATTGTTGAAAGCCCCCTCAATGTCTAAGAAGGCCACGAGACAGTAGTCCTTTTCACACAGCGATTTCTCAATGACAGATACTAGGCTGTGCAGAGCAGTTTCTGTTGATTTACTCTTGGTGTATGCATGCTGATAGCTAGAGATAAGGTTGCTATCAATAGTCGTTGAAAGGTAGTCGCTTAGTATCCTCTCAAAGGTTTTGAGTACAAAGGACGAGAGACTGATCGGTCTGTAATCTTTTGGCTCGTAGTGGGATGCCTTCCCAGCCTTAGGGATAAACACTACCGTGGCGCTTCTCCAGGAGCCCGGAATGTGGTTGAGAGCCAGGCAGGCTGTGAAGAGAAATACCAGCCATTTAGCTGATGTCTCCAACGTGTTTATAAGTTGCGCGGGGATAATCCCGTCCGGCCCGGCAGCCTTATATGGTTCAAAGCTCTTAACTGCCCACCTTACTCTTTCCTCAGTGATGGGTATATTTACTGCCAGGTTTGTTGCAGGTGCTAGTGGTGCATCATGCAGATTCCCCGGAAAATGTGTATTCAAGAGCAGCTCAAGGGTTTCCTCTTCCGTGCTGGTCCAGGATCCGTCAGGCTTTCGCAAATAGCTGATGGTTGTTTGACTTTTCGAGAGGACTCGTCTAAGTCTCGCTGTGTCGTCGACCTTTTCGACGCCAGTGCAGAAATTTCTCCACGAGGTTCTCTTCGCCTGTCTCAGAGCTTTTTTGTAGGCCCTTAGTTTAGCTTTATATTCATGCCAATGAGGCTCAGAGCCGAAGCTCTTGGCCTTGTTAAATTGTTTCCGGCATGATATTCGGAGCGAGTCCAAATCGTAGGACCACCAATGTGGCCTGTGTTTACCGCGTGGTTTTGGCACTGGACAAGCCTGTCCTAGAGCATTTGAGAGCGCCGATGTAAATGTAGTAACAAGATCCTCCAGCTCCTCTACTGATGAGGGGGCTTGTGAGGGCAGTACTGGTAGGTCTCTGTCTAATATTTCATTGTGTAACTGCCAATCAGTGTTACGTGGATTGCGCTTCATGATTGGTTGTTCTACAATAAAGTCTAAAACCATTTCTATGTAACGGTGGTCGGAGAAAGAATGTTCTTCCAGAACCCGCCATTTTCTGACCCACTCATAAGCGCCTTCACTACAGATAGTGAGGTCTATGACCTCCCTGCGGGTCTTAGTGATAAAAGTAGGCTCATTACCCACGTTGCAAATCACCAGGTTGGTTGTTAAGAGGTAATCAAACAGAGACTCGCCCCTGGCATTGATGTCGGAGCTCCCCCATTGGACATGGTGAGCATTAGCGTCCGCTCCAATAATAAGATTACCCGTGCAGAAATTTGACACCAGGTCTTTCACCTCCATTTGTGGTGGGGGTTCTTCGGCGTCGTAGGGCATATAGACCGACGCCACCGTCAGGCGGGTGCTGTCGACCGTTAGACTGATAGCGGTAATATCACCATTGGTGTAGTTAGGTAGGAGAAAGGAGTTCAACTCAGACTTGACCAAAATACACGTTCTGACTTTGCTCTCCTCGCTGGCTCGAATGAGCTTGAAGCCCTTAGTCCCCAATCCGCAGATTCTCGAGCTATTGACCCAGGGTTCTTGGATGAGGACCACATCCACGTCGCCTTTAGAAAGACGACTACTTAAAGCAGCCGAAGCCACTTTAGATTTGTGCAAATTAATCTGAAGCACCACCAACATGAGAGCGCACAGACTTCCCTGCCGTCCCCATATCGTCGAGGTTTGCTCCATCCCGGAGGTTGCCTATCAACGACGAGTTGTTCCGATTAACTGCCCGATGTGGCGTTGCAGGAGTCCTGCTGCCTGTAGCGTTAGATGTTAGTCGCTCAGCGTTGGCTGCTACCACCGTGACGTCGAGGACTTCCTCGTCCTGTAGGCTGTCCTCCATCTCCGAGTTGTTCACAGCACTATCGCGATGCGCTTTCCGCATCGGAATCCTCCGCATCCTCTTCTGGTAATAAGTTTTCCGGTTCCCCCGGAAATATGCTACTAACAGCCCTATTCTTAAAACTCCCCTCAATGACTATTGTTATAATTGTGACAATAGTTATGTTTTGGTATGCTTGGAAAAATTCGAAAGCTCCTTTTATAACGATTCTTATTTTTTTGTTATGACCTTTTTAGCAGGTGACAAGGTTGAAATTTTGGGGTCATTTTGGGTTCATATTGGGATAATTTTAGGGTAATTTTAGAATAATTTTTGAGATCATTTGGGGATAATATTGGGGTCAATTGACATAATTTCAAGGACAATTTGGGGTCATTTTAAAATCATACCCTGTCAAAAAACCGAAAAGTGACCCGGGTCCGATTTTATTTATGTGCGGGACACCTTTTAGAGTTGGCCGCGCTAATAAAAATTAACCCTGGGCTACGCCATGCCAAGTCCGGACGTGTGCCATAACCGTGGCTGTTTTTGCAAGTTTTTACGGACAGCCTAATGTAATTACAACAACCACATGAAAACTTGCAACTTTGATTGCAAATATCTCTTCAGGGAAGCAAAATATTAAAAAAGCGCTTCGGGATTCGTGATCCTGAGGCCAAAACCCGTATTTGAGACCTCCCCCGTAATTTTAACTAATTTATTAGCAGTTGGGTGCTAAAGGAAGCAATTACCGAATTCTATTCTATTTAACAATAACAATTGTTGGGTATAACAAAATGGGAATCTGGCTGTAAATCTACATACTTGGATTTGTGTACACAGGGTATTGTGGAAAATCCACAACCTTAAACATAAGGGCTTCTTTCTTGATTTATATCAAAACGGCTCATTTTCGCGTTATAGCTCATATAACCTTTTTTTGTTAAGGAAACGGATCTTGGCAGCTCTTTATTTAACCCGTTTTGCTCTACTAGTCAGAAAAGGTCCACTCCAAACCTCCGTATGTCGATGATATTGATATCATTGGCCTTAATAACTGCGCCGTAAGCGCTGCCTTCTCTGGACTGGATAAAGAAGCGACACAAGTGGGTCTTGCGGTGAACGAGCACAAGACGAAGTACTTGCTGTTATCAGCGCAGCGACGCCTTGGCAGCCACGTCACCGTTGATAGTTACTTAGTTAGTTTGAAACTGTGAGGGACTTCGTCTATTTAGCAACCAACATTAACACCGAAAATAACGTCAGTCGAGAAATTCAACGGAAAATCACTCTTGCCAACAAGTGTTACCTTGGACTAAGTAGGATTTGAGTAGTGTCTCATCATACCAGTCCTAATGTACGGTTCGAAATCATGGACATTGTCAAGGAAAGATGAGATGGCCGTTGGAGTATTTGAGAGAAAAGTTCTCTGGAAGATTTATGGTCCTTCCCGTGATGCCAACGGCGAGTATTGAAGGAAATTTTACGATGAGCTGTACGAGCTTTACGTAGACCTGACCATAGTTCAGCGAATTAAGGCCCAAAGGCTTTGCTGGCTGGGTCATAGTTTGCGAATGGACAAGGAAGCTCCATAACAGAAGGTTTTCGTGTCGACGCACGATACGGCAGCAGAGGAAACAGCAACTGGAGGATGCCTTGAACTCCCTTGGTGTTGCCAATTGGCGTCTGTTGTCGCTAAAAAGGAACGACTGATACGAAGCGGCCAAAATCGCATAGACGGCAAAAATGATGATGAGATCTGGTTGAATATACTTTCGAGATTCTCTACATCAGTTATTGGCAAGCCAAGATTAGATCAGATGACTGGTATGTGCTGGTCGAAGGACTGACGATTGCCATCTCGTAAAAAAATCAACACGTATAAAATACCAGTTGCTTATATGGAAAAAAGACTAACTTGTTGGGCTTGGTGAACATACGAGTTTTCAAATAGTTGGTTTGATTGAAGGAATTTTTTTGGAAAGAAAAACAATCTCTACGTTAAACGCTTATTTTCAAGTCAAATCGACTTATCGGCTGCTAAAAATCACGAGACTGTATCTAATCTAGTTTGACTGTACAATTTTAAAATTAGCTTGAACTATGTTTTTTTTTATTTCGAAAAATTCCCGTTAAGAACTTGAAAATAATTTGGGTCCCACACAAAATGTATTCAATAAAGTGTGATTGACAGTTAAATATGTTTCTCTTGTAAGGGGCTATAAAGTCAAACGAATGTAAACAAATTAATTAATCCTTTATGGTGCACCATATGTAAATTGGGTATCATTTTCTCTTCTTTAATATTAGCAATAATTTACTTCTATAACATCCGCGGTTTTTGTGAAAAATGTTTAGTTACAGTTTTCTTACCTTAGCTTACAAAACAGTTGAATTCCAACCGTTCTTCACTGGCACCGAAGTTTTTTTACTACTAATAAAATACTTCCAAATTTGCTACCGAAAATTCTTTCGTATTGCTAACTTGGATTAAAGGTAAAATATAAATATTGAATATTTAAACGAAAAGTTAATTTACAATTTTTATACCCAGCTGTACTGTGCACAGGGTATTATAACTTTTCTGGGATAACGGTTGGTTGTACAGGTATAATGGAATCGAGATAGATATAGACTTCCATATATCAATATGATCAGGATCGAAAAAAAATTTGATTGAGCCATGTCCGTCCGTCTGTCCGTTAACACGATAGCTTGAGCAAATATTGAGATATATTCACCAAATTCGGCATGCGTACTTATTTGGGTTCAGATTGGTATTGAATATGGGTAAAATCGGACCATAGCCACGCCCCTTTTTTCGATATCGAAAATTTCGAAAAACGTATAAAACGGGTTAATTCAATATTAGAAGCAGCTACAATGATAACATTTGCAATATGTATTGATTTAGATGTTCTAAGGCCGATTTTATCAAATTTTTTGAAAAGGGGCGTGGCACCGCCCACATATATTTGAAGAAATTTTCAAATTTTGACTCTTAATAACTTCAGAACAGTTTGTTAGTATAACGAAATTTTTTAGAGGGCATACTATTGTTGTGTTAAATTCAGCTATAGAAAATAAACGAAATCGCTTCGCGACCATGCCTACTTTTTCATAAAAGTTATATTGAAAGGAGGTGGAAATATTGAATAGTCCATATCTAATTAACTGATACCTCTATAATAATACAATTTGGTATATACATCTATTTTCATATTCTTTACATAATTTTTGCAAAATTTTGGAAAGTGGGCGTGGCACCGCCCACTTATGAGTCAAGCAATTTTCAAATTCGACTGCTAATAACTTCAGAACGGTGTGAGATAGATTTAAGAAACTAGGTACCAGGCATGTTATGTTTATGTAAAGTACTAGCACAGAAAATAAGAAAAATCGGTGAACGACCACGCCCACTTTTGAACTAAAGTTCTCTAAACGAGAGTTAGGAAACCGGAATATGCAATATCTGTTTAACTGATAAAGATATGAGGCGGTTAGAAGCAAAGGGGTGTAAGTGCCACTTTTGTCAATTTGAGAAAAACAGGTTCAAAGTTTAAGCTCTGGAAAAAAAATCAGGAGCATTTGAAAATGTTCAAACTTATTAGTTTTTATTTCTAATATATTTAAGAAGATTGTTTTAATAAATTTTAATGCATTTAAGTTTGTAATTTAAAAAATACAGAGCTTTAAGTGAAGGGGTGCTAGTACTTACACCCAGTGGCGTGCCTTCCATATAAGCCGAAAAGCCCGGCTTGCCTAGCTAATCCCCTATGAGCTACAATATGTTTGTTCATTTGGCTTCTTAAAAGGATATCCGGTTTTTATTTCCCTGCCTACCTAATAGCTGTTAATAGCATGGAAACATACCTACAGCTTTTCCTGCCACCTGCCGGCTGATAGCTCATTTACATAAAATTATTTCAGTGCGTGATGGCCATCTCTTACTTACTTACTTAAAACAGCCTTTAACCTCCTAGGCAATGACGGCCATCTCGCTTTTACTTATTGGCTTTTACGGGGCTTTCAAAACCAGTACGAATCTGCGTGCTGAAGCAATTGTTTTTTTTTGAATTTGGAAGTAATTTTATATGAAACTTAGAAGCTGGCTTCTGGCTGGTGTTACCGTACGCTATAAATGCTTACGATAAAACGAAAATGAAATTTGTTTATGTAGGTATGTATCTACAATTGTGCAAAGCGCGCTACTCAAAAATTATTGGCGCATATTTTAAAGTAGAAAAAAAGAATACAATAGTGGTAGGTGCTGTAATTTTTTTTATTTGCTAGGCACTATAAGACTTAAAAAATATATTTAAGATTTCTTAGCTTTTGCAATGTACTTAAATGGGAAATAGTGCGAATAAAACGTTTCCCTTGGATTGGAAAAGCTTACAAAATCTGCCAACAATAACGTGCCTATTAGCGGAACCTAAAAGTTTAAAATTTTCCCCGTCTGCAAAAGTCGATAAATATCCTGAACTCTTCTTTGTCTGAAATGTTCTCTGGCAGCAGTAAGTGCTTTCGTTGGGGTTATAAAGACTGGGGCTTGCCTCGGTTGATACTCGTAGGCACGCCACTGCTTACACCCCTTTGCATCTAAACGAAATTTCTTTTTTATGATTTACCACTTAATTTGTGAATAACGCTAACATTATAAGTCTTACTTTATATTCCTTGCTTTGCTAACATGAACGCAATCAATTTTTTTTATAAAGTGCCACAAGGCCTCTGTATTAGGGCGGAGTGAAAAAAATATTTTTTTTTACTTTTCGCAGAAATTGAACTAGTTTGGGTGCGCAAAAGTTATGTCTTGGCATACTAGTTAACCCTCTAAAAATTTCATATTCCTAACGCTTTGTCTTCAGGTGCCACCAGAACCCCAAAAACTTAAAAAATATCAAAAATTACGTAGGATGCACACTGGGGTGATTCAAAAGAAAGGTCGACATGGTCTTACCCCCTGAAAAGTTAGGTATCGATGAGAAAATAAGTCTTGCAAAAAATTAGCGCTGTACATATTCTTAAAGTAGAGGCTTTGAAGTTTCCAAAATGGTAAACCATGTGCGATTATCTAAACTATTAAAATAATTACAGCCATCTAAAAATGTACTGCACATACACCCCTTTGCTTCCAAGTACTTTGAAAAAATTGTTAAGCACTATCACTGGGATGATTCAAAAGAAAGGTCGACTTGGTCTTACCCCCTGAAAAGTTAGGTATCGATGAGAAAATAAGTCTTGCAAAAAATTAGCGCTGTAACTTAACCCTTAGGGGTGGATACTTTTTTTTTATCGCCCTTTTCTATGGAAAAAAAGGGATTTTTCAAAGTGATTTTTCTCATAATTTTTGAAACTTTTTTCAAAAAGCTTTTACATATTCTTAAAGTAGAGGCTTTGAAGTTTCCAAAATGGTAAACCGTGTGCGATTATCTAAACTATTAAAATAATTACAGTCATCTAAAAATGTACTGCACATACACCCCTTTGCTTCCAAGTATTTTGAAGAAATTGTTAAGCACTATTTTTTTAGTGGGTAGATATCGCTATTGGAATATAATTTATATTTATCCTTTTGCCACCAAATAAAATGGTGTTTTATTAATGTGATGGTGCACTTAACTCGTTTTTTGTGAAAAAGGTACTTACACCCCTTTGCTTCTAACCGCCTCATATAATGCTAAAATTTAGTACACTCATTCACCTGATGATGTTATTAGTGTTGTTTAAAGGTTTTTTTGGTAATATTTTGAGTAGCAAGCGTTTGAATTAGCAAGCGATCAAACAATGGTAGGTAGAAGTGGCTGCCGCAAAGGCACACCTAGGCCAGTAATAAAAGGCCCGTTGTGATACCACCAAACACTAGGAAAGTCAGTCCCGGGGCCCGGCCATATGGAAAATCCCAGTGCTGTCGGGACTCTCCATATAGCCGAAACCCGGGACTGACACTCCTAACCGACACCGCTACCCCTCCTCGAACCATTTTGATAACTTGATGAAGGCCATCAAGTCCTTTATGTCTAGCTCCGCGACCTGGCTTAAGCTAACCAGGAAGGGAACTCCCAAAGAGCGCCTTCTCGCTCCGCTTAAGGCCGGGCAGTTGCAGATGAGGTGCTCCACCGTTTCCTCTTCCTCATCATCTTTGCAACTCCTGCAGCGTCGTCGGTAGGGAACGCCTAGCCTTGCTGCGTGCCTACCAATAAGGCAGTGCCCGGTTAAAACACCTATTAATATGGAGATTTCCTTCCTTTTTAGGGCGTATATGTGTCTAGATCTTTTAAGATCGCATTTTGGCCAGGTTTGCTTGGATATCCGGCACCCTTTCGTTGGCTTCGCGGAGTGTATGCTCCTTCAGCATTAGCTTGCACGTGGCAAACGGCATACCTATGCGCTCTTTATCTTGAAGAATCTGCTTGGTCGTGCCCTGCCTGGCAAGTTCGTCTGCCCTACAGTTTCCCTCAATGTCCCTGTGTCCCGGGACCCATGTGAGGTTCACGCGGTTCTGTTGGGCCATCTCTTGAAGAGATCGACGACAGCTGAGCGTCAGTTCAGAGTTGAACGAGTAAGAGCCAAGGGATTTGATGGCCGCTTGGCTGTCGCTGAAAATACAGATATCCTGTCCGATGGTGCGTTCACCTATCCAAGTCACGGCGTCCATGATTGCAGAAACTTCAGCCTGGAAGACGCTGCAGTGATCAGGTAGTCTAAAGGAGAGTTCTAGGTCCAAATCCCTTGAGTAAACCCCTCCTCCGACTCTGCCGTCTAACTTCGAGCCGTCGGTGTATATAAAAGTGCCGCCATTAGTAGCGGGACACCGATCTATGTTCTCCCAGTCTTCCCTGCTGGGAATGTTTATTCTAAAACAACAATCTCCGACTGTTGTGGTCGCACACCGATCTGTGCTCAGAGGGAGAAAGCCGTAAGATCTTAGAATACAGGAGTGTCCAATAGTGCTTGCGCCCCAGACGGACGTTTCCCTTAGACGCAGAGCCGATGCTGCTGCTGCCCGGTACCCTTCCAGATCGAGTGGCAAAAAGCCAAGAATGACCTGGAGAGCTTCATTGGGCGTTGTTCTTAACGCCCCGCTTATACAGATCATGCTCGATCTGTGGACTTTTCCTAACAGATTTAGGTTTGTTGCCTTTCCTAGCGCAGGCCACCATACCACGACTCCATACAGCATAATTGGCTGGATTATCGCAGTGCAGATCCATCTGCAAATTTTGGGGCTGAGCCCCCATTTTTTGCCAATGGCTCTTTTACACGTGTAAAGTGCAATGCACGCTTTGGCGCTGGATGACATTCTCCTTCCAGTTAAGCTTTCTATCTAGAACTGTGCCTAGGAATTTGGCTTTGTCAGCTAAGTTCAGGCGCACGCCATCTAGTTCTGGTAGGTTCAGCGGTGGTATCTTGTACCGCCTGGTATAAAGGACAAGCTCCACCATTCCCGGGTTGATGCTAAGTCCGCAGCGAGAGGACCATGAAGAAACTTCTCGCAGTGCTACTTGCATCAAGTCACACAGGGTTTGTGGGAATTTGCCCCTATATGCAATAGCTAAATCGTCTGCATATGCCACTATCTTCCCGCCCCCCCACCTTGTGTCTCGTAGCAGCGAGTTTACGGTGAGGTTCCATAGGAGCGGGGAGAGAACACCACCCTGAGGCGTTCCTCTTGTGACATAGCGTGAAAGATCAACTGTTCCCAGTGAAGAAACTATTCTCCTTCCCTTTAGTAGTTGATCAATTAGTCCAATAAGAGACCTATTTATGCCCAGGTTTGTTAAAGCAGTGTTAATAGCCTCCGGCCTTATATTGTTGAAAGCCCCTTCGATGTCCAGAAAGGCCACGAGACAGTACTCCTTTTCGTGCAATGATTTTTCAACAATAGAGACTAGGCTGTGGAGCGCAGTTTCCGTTGATTTACCTTTGGTGTATGCATGTTGATAGCTAGAAATAAGGTTGCTATCAATAGTAGAGGAGAGATAATCGCTAATTATCCTCTCGAAGGTTTTAAGTGCAAAAGACGAGAGACTGATCGGTCTGTAGTCTTTAGGCTCATAGTGTGAGCCCTTCCCAGCCTTTGGAATAAAGACTACCGTGGCGCTTCTCCAGGAGCACGGAATGTAATTAAGAGCCAGGCAGGCTGAATAGAGAACTACCAGCCATTTAGCTGATATTTCCAGCGTGTTTATAAGTTGTGCGGGGAAAATCCCGTCTGGCCCAGCTGCCTTGAACGGCTCAAAGCTTTTGATTGCCCACCTTACCCTTTCCTCCGTAATGGGTATGTTTACCGCCAGGTTTGTTGCAGATGCTACAGGTGCAACATACAAGTTCCCCGGAAAGTGTGTGTTCAGGAGCAGCTCCAGGGTTTCCCCTTCCGTGCTGGCCCAAGATCCGTCAGGCTTCCGTAAATAGCTAATGGCTGTTTGAGTTTTTGATAGCACTCGTCTAAGTCTCGCTGTATCATCGACTTTTTCGACCCCGGTGCAGAAATTTCTCCACGAAATTCTCTTCGCTTGCCTTAGAGCCTTTTTATAGGCCCTCAGTTTAGCTTTATATTCGAGCCATTCAGGCTCCGTACCGATGCTCTTGGCCTTGTTAAATTGCTTCCTGCATGATATACGGAACGAATCCAGGTCGTAAGACCACCAGTGGGGTCTATGTTTGCCGCGTGGTTTTGGTACTGGACAAGCCTGCTCTAGGGCATTTGAGAGCGCCGTTGTAAAGGTCGTTACCAGATCATCCAGTTCTCCCACTGATGAGGGGGCTTGTGGAGGTAATACTGGTAGGTCCCTAGCTAATATTTGGTTATGTAGCTGCCAGTTAGTGTTGCGTGGATTTCGTTTCATAACTGGCTGCTCAACAATAAAGTCTAACACAATTTCTATGTACCGATGGTCAGAAAATGAATGCTCATCAAGAACACGCCATTTTCTGACCCACTCATAAGCGCCTTCGCTACAAACAGTGAGGTCTATAACCTCCCTACGAGCTTTAGTTATAAAAGTAGGCTCGTTACCCACGTTACAAACCACCAGGTTAGTTGTTAGTAGGTAGTCAAACAGAGACTCGCCCCTAGCGTTAATATCGGAGCTTCCCCACTGGACGTGATGAGCATTAGCGTCAGCTCCAATAATAAGATGGCCCGTACAGAAATTATCCACCAGATCTTTCACCTCCTTTTGTGGAGGAGGTTCTTCGGCGTCATAGGGCATATAGACCGACGCCATCGTTAGGCTGGTGCTGCCGACTGTTAAGCTGGCAGCTGTAACGTCACCATTTGAGTAGTTGGGTAATAGAAAGGTGTTTAGCTCAGACTTTACCAAAATACAGGTTCTGACCTTGCCCTCATCATTGGCTTGGATGAGCTTGTGCCCCTTAGTCCCCAATCCACAGATTCTAGAGCTATTGACCCAGGGCTCTTGGATAAGGACCACGTCTACGTCGCCTTTAGAAAGACGACTGCTTTAAACCGAGCCGAGGCTGCTTTAGATTTGTGCAGATTTATCTGAAGCACCACCAACATGAGAGAGCTCAGACATCCCTGCCGCCAGCGTGTCGTCGAGGTCTGGCCTGTTCCGGGGGCTGTCTCTCAACGAGGAGTTGTTCAGAGCACCTGCACGATTTGGCGTGGCGGGAACCGTGCTGTCTGAAGCAGCATCAACGTTAGTGTGCTCAGGTTTAGCCACGATCGTGACGTCGAGGCCTTCTTCGTCAGGCAGGCTTTCTTCTATCGCCGAGTTGTTCGCAGCACCATCGCAATTTGACGTGGCGGATAACATACTTTCCGCGTCGGACTCCTCTGCTTCCCCTTCCGATGCCTCGATCTCCGAGTCCTCTGGAGCGTCCGGAATAGCAGCGCGCTGTGCATCGCCACGGTATACGTGGATCACGATCTGACCCAAGCCGTAATGCACTCGTCCGTTGCACCGTTTAAGGGGCTCGAGCGCCTCCTTATTCAGAGTGATAACCACCTGTCTATTGGGCCCAACCACATCATCGACCAGATTGACGCCCCAATCCTGCGTCGGGAGAGACGGATTCCAGACCTGCAGCATCTCAAGAATATTCTCGGGTTCTGCAGGGACGGCAGGAATCCATGCCCTTGCCCTTGGCCGAGCAGGAATGTCCTTCCAGTCGACGACATCTAGTCTTGCCCCTGGATAGACTTCACCCAGTCTTGCAACTGCTGCCTTATACAGTGCGACAGTTCTTGCATCCTCGCACGCGAATATTTTGATCTGACCTTGGTGCCAGCCCGCGTCAGTACCTCGCGGCGGACTACCCGGAGACTCACGCATTAAGTGGAGGAGGGCCCTGCCCATTTCATTCCGGACATACAGCCACTGGTCTTTGGGGATGGACCAACGGTCGTTACCTCGGTCAATGAAACCTATAAGGATTCTGTCCTTGGTTACTTCAGCAAAGCTGAGTTTTCCCACTACGGGGTTGACCTGATGCCGCTTCGGATGGGGGTCTACCTCTCCGTCCGATCTCTGGCGTTTGAAGGGATTACCGTTCACCCTCTTAGGCACATAGGGCCTCTGGAAATTTGGTATCAGAGCTTTCGCTTCCTCCACCATCTTCCTTTCTTCCGGCGACAGCTTCTCCTGCGATGCTCCCTCATATTTTTTAAGGATCCTTGCGGCCTTTCTTTTATCCCAGTACGCAAAGCGTCGGGGAGATGCCTCTTTGGGGGGATTCAGACTCGTAGTTGCCATCGCGGTCTCTCCCTTTGCGGCGTCGTCCTTCTCTTTCGAAACTCTGAAACCAGGTCGTGAGACCATTGCCCCAGATGTGAAGAGATTGGGTTTCGTACCAGCGCTTGATGGAAGTTTAGCTTCCGCCGTTTTCTGCTTGACTGCGTAGGCAGCCGCACCGTTGCTTGCTCCCATCAAGTCACTCTTACTTGATAGCAGTTCAAACAATACTAAACTAAAATTTTCCGTTTTCCTCAAAATATTGGGTCGCTCGTTAAACCTTTCCACATAGATATATCTGTAGTCATAAGCAATAACAGCCTAAGTCGACTTAAGAAATTAGACCAGTTGAAATTTTTGCTGGCGAATTTTTGCAGCAAAACTGTTTTATAACTAAGGCAAACGTATTCGATTTAATTGTTTGTAAAGAAAGTAAAAAAAGGCCAATGAAAGTTTTGAAAAATGTCTCGATGTAGCTATTCAAAATCACCAGCAAATATTTCAACTGGTCTAATTTCTTAAGTCGACTTAGGCTGTTATATCCTATGACCACAGATATATACTAAAAACTAAGATAGCCGTTTTCAAATATTTAGTATCGCTGGTGATCGAAAATTCGACCAATAAAATCTGGTGGGGTCGTGGGGTCGCTAGCCCGTACCCCCATCCTTAAATTTCGGGGACGCCCTTGAAAATATACCGCCTATACCTCAGTTTTATTCACTTTCCTTTCCAGCGGTGCATATTTTATTCAAATCGGTCAAACGGTTGGCTTACATTAGGTTCCTAAAGTTTTTCATGTGGCGTATTTATATAAACTAGTATATCCCGTGGTCGAAATTCGACTAATTTAAAATAGTTGAACTTATTCAAACATGTGATCAACTTTCTGTCAATAGCCACTAATTCATGCGATCGTTTTGAGCAGGTGAAGAACAAAAATATTAGGTTCAAAATTAAGTAAATTGTAATAGTTAAGATTAAAGGTTTTTTAATATAAAAAAAATAATTTAAGAAAAAAAAGGAATATTCCGCAACCGGGTCTTGCACTTGTGCACACCGTATTCCATACAAAGCAGTTATCAAATTCTGCAATTAGGCTTTATGAAAATCAGAATTTCAAAAATTAACAATATACCAACAACAAAGTTAGACTATTAATAAAAATAATGGACCCAAGTACTCAATGAGCGAGGGAGTGAAAATAATTTATCTAATAATAGAAGCTCCTTCGAATAAGCGGTTATCGCATTTCTATGGGTGGTATGTATGCATTTTTATGACCTAAAATTATTATTTCATATGCCTTTCCGTTAACTAAAAATATTCGCAGCAATTTTTTTTCTCGAAAATAGAGATCACAAACATAAAAATTTAAAAAAAGTCAAGATAAGAAATATTTATATATTGAAAAATAAAAACAATTTTCAATGACAAAAAATAAAAAAAAATTTGCCCGATAGCTGTACTTGAACCATCAACCGCTCGACCACTACCCCCGACGCTTCCCACTGGGCTATCGCTTTATGTACAAATTGATTGTCAGATAACCAATTCAAGTGGTATGAGAAATTTTCATTCGCTTATTACAGATAAATGAAGCAGTATTGGTTAAAATTCAATTGCTTATGCACTTCTTTAGCGGAATATCAACAAATCCATATGCATTTTATAAAATTTATGCATATTAATGGTGGAATTCTGTAAAGTGTATCTAGTCACAAATAGAGACATTTCGTGGTCTATTTCAAATTTGATACAATTTGGTATTCAGTAAGCTGCCTCACATCTCTAGTCTCAATAAAGAGTCACTAATTTGTAATCTGCTTATAGGCGGGTAACAAACGAAATTAATTAAAGAATATTGGATAAAAAATTTAAAAAATTATAAAAAATGTGAATTTACGAATTAGAAGTATTTATATGTTTAAAAAAAGTTGATTAAACTTACAAAAATTAAATAAAAAATACAAATTTACTGTTCGCGGACCGGCACTTGAACCTGCGACCTCCCGCGTCATAATCCGGACGCTTAACGCCTGGGCTACATCGACATCTATAGGGCGAGTGTCAAATGCGTTACTTAAAATTTATGCAATTTCTGTATTCACCACACCTTAAAATGAGCGAGAGAGACTATGGTAGATTTCTTGTGATGGGTTTATACCAGTATTCTGTAATTCTGTCTCATATCAAGTCACTAAATTTGAGATATTTCATGAGATACAATTTTTGTGACTTGAGATGATTCCGGTATTCTATAAGAGATAGTCACAAGAAATCTACCACAGTCTCTCTCTCGCTCATTTTAAGGTGTGGTGAATACAAAAATTGCATAACTTTTAAGTAACGCATTTGACACCCGCCCTATTGATGTCGATGTAGCCCAGGCGTTAAGCGTCCGGATTATGACGCGGGAGATCGCAGGTTCAAGTGCCGGTCCGCGAACAGTAAACTTTTAGTATTTTATTAAATTTTTTCAAATTTAATTAACTTTTTTTAAACATTTCAATACTTCTAATTCGCAAATTCACTTTTTTTTAAATTTTTTAACAAATTTTCTTTAATTAATTTTGTTTGTTACCTGCCTACAAGCAGATGACAAATTAGTGACTCTTTATTGAGACTAGAGATGTGAGGCAGCTTACTGAATACCAAATTGTATAAAATAAGAAATATACCACGAAATGTCTCTATTAGTGACTAGATACAGCTTACAGAATTGAGGTATTAAGCTTGGCAATTATTTATATGAAAAATTTGTTAGCCTAGTAATATAATAGATATACATACATAGATTTATTCTTTTTCATCATACTAAACTGTTGGAGAATAGCTAATTTCCAAAACCTATGACTCACAATTTTTCTGAACGGGGTCGCCCCTCGGCAATAGTTTGGCAGAATCTCCGGGTGTATTTCTGCCATGAGAAGCTTCTCAGCAAAAACTCATTTGCTTTGCAAGTGCCGTTCGGAGTCGGCAAAAAACTGTAGATCCCGCCAACTTGTAGGAAAAAACACAAAGGAACAACCACAAGTTGGAAAGAGAAGCTCGTCAAAAATCTCGTTAGAGGTTATGATAACCTGTTGGTATATCGCCGCCATTATTTTTTTTATTAGTAGTGACTGACAATGGGATAGTAAGATAAGACCCAAAAACCCCATAGCACGAAAATACCGGGATATAAGAAATAATAAAAAACTACGTGATCCCAGGATTGTCATTCCTTGGATTGGTCATGGCATACAGCAATTTAAGTTATTCATCACCGCTTTTCAATGTAGTAGTTGGAGTTATTGTACTAGAACATACATTGCATCCAAGGGCCGTTATCACAGTTGTCAGTTAACGAATAAGCTGATTTTGACCATCAACTTTTGACTCAATTTAGAGGTATGTATTTCACAGAACAACAAGAAATTGAAAGCCGATATTTGTCTGATGATTCTTCGTATCGACCAATTTGTTTTTTATAAAAATCACTCTTTCTGTTCGACTCTCATTGGTATACTGCGGTGGGTCGGAACATCTTTATTCATTCTTATAATATGGGCTAGCCACTGGGTTTTAATTTGTTGAACTCATTTCCAATTAATAAGTACTTCAAAGCAAATATTGACTTTAAAAATTCATGCATGTTTATGAAAAATCCAATTTCATTCTTTATTCGCATACAGTAATGCACAGAAATACACAATTCAGCCTTTGCTGATGATATTTGGACCATATAAAATTCAAAATGGTATTGAGCAGTGGTTTTGAAATCGAACCGGGTTAACTGTCATGTTGCCTCGTTAACTGAAATAGACCGCTTGAATAAAATGGTTTACAATATTTTCTCCCACACTATCTTTTCCCCTATCCAATCATACCCAACTTAGGTCAGCTGTGACTTGTAAGCTGCAATACATTCGGCTGGATATTTTTTGAAATAATGAACTAATTAAATAGTGAATTAAATGTTTTATTTTTTCTTAACCAATATTAAACTAAGTTGCTATTACAAACTTTCGAGCTATAACAGTTGGTCGAACTAATGTCTGTTGAAGTGACGAAACTAAAATCCCAGAGAACTAGTTCCATGGTTTTAGCGAGTAGAGTGGAATATGAAAAATATGCATTTCACACCAGCACTACAATTATGTTTCCCCTTACTGTACCTATGCATTCTTCAGGTAAGCTCATAATAGCGCATCTTTTGAGTTTGTTTACCTTAGAGGTGCGTGTACATCGACTAGTAGCACTTTTATGTCTGCCTATAGTCTCACATTTCATACACAATAGGGCGCACACTTTACTTGTACATTTAGGTGCAGTTACTCTTTTTTTTAGTGTTTGCTTTGAAATTAGAATTATAAAATACTTATTCAGTAAAACTTTTCATTGCAGTTCGAAAAGCGAACGACATGAGCCAAATACTGGACACTTCTTTCATACCGGATCTACCGAAAGGACCTCTATGTCGATATCGGAATCGCGCCAAGTTTGATTGGAAGCAGCTTAAGTTGATATTCGAGAGGGAAAAGGACTTGCGCATTAAGGTTAGTTTGATACATGATATTGTGCTTCTTCAAATTTAATATTTTGTGCTGTTTAATATTGCAGTATAAAGTTTGGAAGATCTTAGAGAACGATCCATTATTTTCGAAACACACTGACAGCCTGTCTACCGATGAACAGAAGCATCTCTGTGCTATGCAAGTCAATCATATGCCAAAATTGAACCTTATTCCCGAGGAAATTGAGCAACAGGGCTTCAGTGAGAAGACCAAATATTTGATGAGCATTAATGAGGCTTTACACGTTTATTCGCCTAGCTTGTCGGTGAAAATCGCATTGGGCGTTGGTCTGTTCAACAACGCCATACGTGCTATGGGCACCGAACGACATATGAAATACTACGATGCGGCCTGGAACCGTGAATTAATTACATGCCTAGCTATCACCGAAGTGGCGCACGGCAGTAATACGAAGAATATACGTACGACAGCAACATACGATCCCGCAACACAGGAGTTCATTGTCCATACACCTGACTTTGAGGCGGCAAAATGCTGGGTGGGTAACTTGGGGAAAACAGCAACAATCGCTATGACATTTGCCAATTTATATACGGCAGATGGTGAAAATCATGGATTGCATGGATTTTTAATACCAATACGCGATCCGAGAACATTGCAAGCTTATCCCGGTGTATTGGTTGGTGATATAGGTGATAAAGTTGGTCTAAATGGTATTGATAATGGTTTTGTGATGTTTTCAAATTATCGCATTCCACGTGAAAACCTACTCAATCGTACTGGTGATGTGACACCAGAAGGTGTGTATGAAAGTGTTTTTTCCGAACCAGGCAAGGTGTTGGGCGCTGCTTTGGAATCGTTTTCGGCAGGTCGTATCGGCATTACACAAGAGTCGGTAAATACGTTAGCAAGTGCAGCTGTGATCGCTGTGCGCTATGCAGCGCTGAGAAAACAATTTGGTCCTGAAAAGGATGGACCAGAAATGCCCATAATAGAATATCAATTGCAAGTGAGTTTCCTGGTGGCTGGTCTTGTATTTATTAAATACCTATGCAATTTTTTTAGCAATGGCGAATATTTCCTTACCTGGCGGCTGCTTGTGTGCTAAAAGTTGCTGTAGCGGAGTTGACGGAAAAGTACCTTGAAATCATTGCACGATCGCAGAAGGATTCTAACGGGTTTGAGATATTGGTAAGTAAGCACTAATTGGTGGATAGTTTTAGAGACAGTTAAATGGAGACTTTAGATGTCCACTAAAGATCTTCGTGGAGAACGCAAAAACCAGCAGACTTCTTCTACAAGCGGGGCAAGAGCGAAAAAATAGGCATCCCTAAGGGATAAGCAAAGCTTATTTACTCATCAATTACAACTTTTTGGGGGTAATAAAAAAAAAAACATTTTTTTATTTGAATCACCCGAATATACATTTATGTATAAAAACCTCGTTCAAAATACCTATATTTGATAATTTTTGTATAAGCATCTTCCTCTAAAAAATTTCAATATATATCTATGCGGTTTTCAATATTTCCGCAAGGAAAAAATGTAGGTATTTTAGGTAGGTTTTTAAAGCGTAGGGTAATCTAGAGCAGTAGTCGGCCCGGAGAGGGCTTGCTATATTAAAGCATTGGAGTTTTCCTCCCAGGAAAATAATTGCCGGTCTTTGATCTAGAGAGTTTTACTTCATTTGTAGGGATTTTGGAGGAAAAAAATGTGGCATCACTGGTATACACACAGGTAGAATTATCTGACTGGCACTGAACTGGACTGAAGAGGACTAAACTTATAACAGTAAAATTCAAAATTAGGTAGAAAAATATTGCCCTTGTTTTCGTATTACTGTGCACATCTTTTGAACACAGATCCGCCCCTAGGAAAATATCACTCTACCGTACTGCGGAGCCATTAGCGAGCTCTAACCGACATCCATACTGAGTGGGTTGATACCTTTGTCAGGTCTCGGCTTGTGAACCCTGATCTAAACAGTCTTCTACCCGAACTAGCTGCAGAAGACAGCGCCTTACCAAGGGAGACTCGAGTCACTCCGGCTCAATATCGATTGGCAAGCATGTTCCCTAAAATGCGTAGTTAGTTAGAGTAGCGACAAAAGGTTTTGGGGAGTGTATCGGCTTTGACAGTCTTTTGTCGGATTCGATAAGCTCCGGTACTAGCGCCTTGCGGTTCTTTTCTCCAAGCACTGCCGAGGGTGGGTTTGGAATTTCGTTGAGACTCTAAAAGTTTTTCACAATCACGGTATAAACGTTAGATAGAATAGTCTCATCCTAAGAAGGGTGGTCTTGGAGGGAAAACTTAACGGGTTCCATTATAAGGATTTATAGCTCCTGGCAATTGATCAGGCATTTGTTAAGTTTGATGACGTTCGGGTCTCTTCGTGATGATTACCCGTAGATGTGTGGGTGTTCGCTGCTTGAAGCTTGCCAGGCAACTATCAAACATAAAGCTTCAGCACTATTTGCAATAAAAATTCGTAGCGAAAGGTTGTAGGCATTTTGCAAGCGAACGTTGATTTTGTTCATATGCATTCTTATTATTCCGGGATTTTTGGAGAAACTATAATTTTTATCAGTTTAAAAATCATGAAAATAATAGGTTTGTTTATTGAGCCATATTGAGATATCTCACAAAATTGTGTTTAACGAACACTTTTCTTGCTCTAGGTTGCTCTATCTTTTGTTTCATGAGTATGCTCAAAACAAAACTAGAGATCACAAATTTCTGCTCTAGCTTTTTTTAAGGAGTAAGTTAGAGCAGAGAAACAATTGTCAGTCAGGAAAAAATAAATTTTTGAAAACTTCAAAAAAATTGGCTTACAAGAAAAGCAATGTCTTAGTATACGTGCATATGCATGAATTTTCAGGATTAAAACAAAAAAACCAAATAAAAAAAAAAACTATCGAGATTTAAGTGTTTCGTGGAATTTCTGCTCTGAGTTGCTCTTTTTCTATTTTGACAGCTGCCCTTCTCTGAATTTTTTTGGTCAGTAAACAAACCTAATAATAAATCTTATTCAGGCCCGTGCGCAGGGGGTGGTTTTGGGGGTTCAAACACTACAAAAGGCCGCTTGTTAAACGAAAAAATCAAAATTTTTTGTCTTTTCATCAAACCGAGCCGACAACAAGTACGTGTGACACGAAGACACCCGAACGTCATCAAACTTAACGAATGCTTGATCAATTGCCAGGAGCTATTAGGATGCTGATCTGTTCCCAAATTCATTGTGATCTCAGCAATTAGTCTAATTATTACAGTGGTATTCTGGCATTAGAGGGATAGCAGTTTTGTGTTCGTGTCCTTTTGTACCGATATAGAACTAGATCGCTCTTGCGATTAGAGCATCTCCTCTGGGTAATGTTTCAGGGAAATATTGTCGAATATCCAGTACCCTTCTTCACACAATAAAGGTAAGGCCTTTGAAGAATTTCCGTTTTCATAGCACAAATATTCTTTGGCGCAAATTTTTTTTCATATACAATTAACCGAAAAAGCAAGTACAACAAGTACCAAAATATTTTGAATTTTTGTTGGGTTAAGCATTAGATGATAATTAGTTAGATTTCGATAGATGTTCTCATGGGCGTAGCCAGGAAGGGACAGGTAGCGGTAAATGTCCCAACCTAAGCCAAATGACTTCGAAAAATTCTGCGCTTTTTAAAAAAAAAATAATCTTTTTCCTCGAGGACATTTGGAAAAAATGCTGAAACAACGAGGACTTTTTTAAGAGTATTCTCGAAAAAACGAGGACAATTCGGAAAAAAGGCGGAAAAAGGATTATCAATGAAAATTTTTATAAAAAATTAAAGAAAAAACTTAGCCAATGTCCCCGAAAATTCTACGTTTTTTAAGAAAGAATTAATCTTTGTCAAGATTATTCTCTTAAAAGACGAACAATTTGGGGAAAAAGCGGAAAAAAGGGGTATTAATGAAAATTTTTATAAAAAAAACTAAAGAAAAAAAAACTTAGCCAATGTCCTCGAAAAATTCAAAAAGACCACAAATTTCTGGCTACGCCCTTGGATGTTTCCAATTAACACAAATGGCTTATACGAATTCCGTACTTTGGATTCTTTACTTTGCTTATTGACTGAATTGGAATCTACATATGTAAGTTCAAATCTGTAAAATCCGCCGGAATAATACTTTTTTTAATTTCAATTTACAGACTCAAAGCGTTTCCGAAATCCATGCTGTCATCTCCTCATCAAAACCTTTGATAACGTGGACGGCAAGGGATGCAATCCAAGAAGCACGAGAGGCATGTGGTGGACATGGCTATTTAAAAGCGGCCAAGCTAGGCGATCTTCGCAACGATCATGATCCGTGTGTAACCTACGAAGGCGACAACAATGTGCTTGGTCAACAAGCTTCGAATTGGCTGCTACGACAATGGAACGGTGTCATTGAAAGTCCAGAAGGCACAGCAAATTTTCTGAAAAATCGAGAACATATACTGCAGCTCACTTACGAAAGTGTCATACGGAAATCGCCCATTGAGTCTATGGATTGTGAGTATTGATGTGAATTTTAGTGTTAATCGTTTGAGCCCTGGAATGTTTCAGTTGAATCCAACCCAGAGAGCACAAGCATATTTCGACTTGACTTGTAACTGCCTCTGCTGGCATATGTGAATTTTGTTTTGTGGCGCGACTAGGGCCTGCTTTTGGAAACCTGTCATCAGACAGATTTTTTGGCTTTATTCCTAGCAGCCCGCATTTCAAATTCCTTTTCATTACTTTATGTTAAAACTCATTATATTGGATCTACTTTCAGTTGTCCTATACTGCTATGAATGGATGCTTTGTCACTTTCTGGAGAAGACATCGACACGTATGGCAGCAGAAATTAAGTCCGGCACGCATCGCTTCGATGCACGCAACAACTCACAAGTGTATGGAGCGCGGGTTTTGTCGATCGCTTACGCGGAGTACTTTGCCTTGTGCCGTTTCAGGGAATGCTATCAGCGCTTGAGTGCTGGCAATGAATTATCAAAAGTTTTGGAAATAATTTTTGCTGTCTACTCAATGTGGTGTATTGATCGTCATATGGCAACGTTCTATGTTGGTGGATTTGCCAAATCAGCTTCATTTGCAGAAACAATACGTGCACGATTACTAAAAAAATGTTGCGAGCTAAAGGAATTGGCTGTGTCGGTTGCAGATGCTTTGGCGCCACCTGATTTTGCACTCAATTCGATCATTGCGAAATCTGATGGACTATTATATGAAAATTTACAAAAAAAATTTGTCACCAATAAAGGAGCGTTTGAACGACCTTCCTGGTGGAAAGATATTATTATTCCTCAAGTAAAGTCAAAGCTTTAAGAATGAAATCCGGTTGTGGATAAGCAAGCATGTTGTATTTTCCTATGTAATGTATAACATTTTTTACGATATTATATGGTATTCATTACATGAATACTAGATATGTGTAGGTTTATGTGTGAGTGTATTGAGGACGTGATTGTGTCTGTGTTAAGGCAGAATTAATCTTCCTTATCGTTAACGCCATACCCATAACGCTAATCAGCTGTCCCAACCACCCTTTGGAAATCGATTACATTGATTTCCATAAGTTTGGTTGGTACAGCTGATAAGCGTTATGGCTATGGCATTAGCGATAAGGAAGATTAATTCTGCCTTTAAATATATTAAATGTAAAATTGTGTAAAATAAAAATCTTGCCTATACACTAAAGGATGATCGTAATGGTGCGATAATAATGGCCACAAAACGAGTACATCACCCTTAAGAATTACATAACGTTTCACGTATTGCCGGTTCTGCGAGAACGGTATTTGTACCTGTACAATACCCTTCGTACCGAAACGACCCGGGTTGTTTTTTTTATAATGACTCGGCCAAGAGCAATACATTTCGAAGTGACCCTGTCTAACGCGTCACGATTCCCTCACCTATTGTCATCCCCGGAACAGCCCCTTGCAGCACGGCTGCTCCTTATTCTCTTGATCCGGGCTGGCATTGAGCCAAATCCTGGCCCAAGAGAATGGTTCTGCTGCGTTTGTCGGAAGAAAATATATACAAGACGATCACACTCAGTACAGTGTGCATCATGCAAAGGTTGGTTGCACAAATCTAGTTGCTCCGGACTAGATCCAAAAACACATCGGCCCATTAGTTTCTATAAAAATTTTGTGGCGCCCTGCTGTTCACGTCGTAGGACGTCCCGAGGCAAGCGACGCTCATATGTTGCTTTATCGCCCTCTAATAATAATCAAGTCTCCACGATATATGTGTTCCCGGCTGTAGCTTACTTCCTAGTGCATCAACAGCACAAGCACCCACTCATGGCTACTTTCTTCGTAGCACATCAGTTGATGCTTGTAGCACTACTGAGCTTCAGCCCCCGTCTCTAAACTCTTTAATAACTTCTTCCGGCACTAGCACGAATGAAAGTCAAGTCCATCAACTTCTGGTCCCTCACTCTTCGTGCACTGTATGTCGGCACAGGATATATGCGTCTGTGGCATCGGTCAAGTGCAACTCCTGCCTAGGCCTGTGTCACCTACGCATATGTTCTGGGCTCGCAAACAGAAATCTCTGGACTGATGTGTTTGTCGCGCCTTGCTGTCGAGTTGTGCAGCCCTCAACGCCGACGGATGTACACTCATCTAATAGTGAACGAATTCCGCCGGCTTCAGGACTGCAACGGAGATCAATATCGCGACATAACCTACCACCATCTAGGCGAACACATCAGTCTTTAACTCCCAGAGTGGCCATTGCCTCTCCTTCGCAATTTAAATTGTTGCAATTTAACTGCAACGGCTTGACCGGCAAGATAGCGGAGATAACCACATTTATGCAGCTACATAAAATCAAAATTGCTGCAATCCAGGAGACAAAACTTGGCCCCCACTCGAATCTCCGAGCGAGTGGAGGCTACCACGTACTCCGGCATGATCGTACAGACGGCGGAGGTGGTCTCGCGTTCCTTGTACACCATACGGTGCAGTATAGGGAATTTGATATCAACACTGACCAAAGTGACTTACCTTTAGAGTGTCAAGGTATAGTTATACAAGCTGGTGGCGTTGATCTCGAGCTAATCAATATATACATTCCTCCCGTCACCTGCTGCCCCAGAAGTTATCGTCCTGACCTTAGGGCGTTTCTTTGTGGCGATAACCGTATCATCATGGGCGATTTTAATGCCCATCATGATATGTGGCATTCACACCTTTCGGTGGACGGCAGAGGACGGGAATTAGCCGAGCAAATTGATAACTCCTCTTTCTGTACTGTGAACGGAGACTCCTCAACTAGGATGGCTGTTAACTGCAGTAGCTCCCCGGACCTAACTATTGTTAGCCCGGGGTTAATTAACAGCATCAACTGGCAACCTATGGTGGCCCTGTCATCCGACCACCTGCCTATCATCCTGTCTGTCGATCGTGCCACGGATTTTATCACGTCGGAGAAACGAACTTACGTGAATTTCAAAAAGGCCAATTGGGTCGGCTTTTTGGAATTCACGGAGAGCTCCTTTGGTGATCTTCCCATTCCCACTGACGTACACGTTGGCGAGCGTAACATACGTGAGGTCATTAAAAAGGCTACAGCCCGTTTCATACCAGCTGGTAGGATAAAAGATATTAGGCCTAACTTCCCAGCTGAGGCCGCAGCCTTGGCCAACGAACGTGACCTCATACGCAACATCGATCCATCTGACCCACAGATCGGTGATCTCAACGTGGAAATCAGAAGGCTGGTTAACGAACACAAACAAACCAAATGGGAGGAGCACCTCAGGTCTTGTAACCTCTCTACCGGTGTTGGGAAATTATGGTCCACCGTCAAGTCCTTGTCGAATCCTTCGGGTCCACCAAAAAATGTCGACATTACCTTTGGTGACAAGACAATAAATGACCCCAGGAAATGTGCACAGGCTTTTTGTCGACAATATGTCCCACATCCTGCGCAAGACAGGGCTAGACGTGGAATCTTCAGGCGTGCGCATAAACACAAAAACTATGCCCCCGTTCCCATCACCGCTACAGAGGTTCAAGAGGCCATCCGGAAGGCCAAAAACTCCAAAGCCATCGGCCCTGATGGCATAGCCATGGTGCATCTAAAACACATCGGCCTAGCGGGAGTCAAATATTTAACGGCCGTCTTCAATTTGTCTCTGATCACAGCTGTCATACCCGACAAATGGAAGCAGGCAACTGTGATCCCACTACTAAAGCCTGGCAAGCCAGCTAACGTTGGGGAGTCATATCGCCCGATATCACTCCTCTCGCCAGTAGTAAAGACACTTGAGGCGGTCCTACTCCCGCTCTACACATCACACTTGATGTTAGCCGAGCACCAACATGGCTTCAGGAAAGGTAGGAGCACAACATCTGCTCTAAATGTCATAAACACTCAGATAACTGACGGTCTTAATCAAAATAGGCCTAATGACAGGACGGTTCTAGTTGCACTTGATTTGAGTCAAGCTTTTGACACAGTAAATCATGGGCAACTTGTAGCTGATTTGGAAGACTCGTCACTCCCCCCCTGTCTAAAGCGTTGGACCGCCAATTATCTCAGTGGTCGTCGGTCGTCTGTTGTATTTAGAAACAAAAAATCTAAAGCCAGGAAGATAAAACAAGGGGTACCACAGGGTGGTGTCCTCTCCCCGTTATTGTTTAACTTCTATATTTCGAAGCTTCCTCCTCCACCAGAAGAAGTTACGATTGTTTCTTACGCAGACGATTGCACGATATTGGCAACTGGTACTTCCGTTGATGAGCTGTGCTCCAAAATAAATGGTTATCTCCCCTCTCTAGTCGAGTTCTTCACTGCCCGAACCTTGACATTGTCGCCAACAAAGTCTTCGGCGACCTTATTCACGACGTGGACGGCGCAGGTTGGCATGGAATTAGAAATCTATGTAGGTGATCATAAAATACCTACTGTCGCTCACCCAAAAATTTTAGGAGTGACTTTTGACACCATGCACACTTTCGCTGCCCATTCAGCTGCAATTGTCTCAAAATTACAGAGCCGCAACAAAATCCTCAAGTCACTAGCCGGCAGTACTTGGGGTAAAGACAAAGAAACGTTGTTGGTAACGTACAAGGCAATTGGTCGGCCGATCCTGAACTATGCGTCGCCGATATGGTCGCCGGGGCTTGCAGACGTTCACTGGAATCAGCTTCAGGCCTGTCAAAACACCGCGCTCAGAACCGCTACGGGGTGCGTCCTTATGTCACCTATATCTCATATACATAATGAGGTGGAAATGCTTCCAGTTAGGGAGCATAATGAAATGCTAAACAAGCAGTACCTACTGAACTGCTGTAAACCACAGCATCCCGGTAGACAACTGCTTGAACTCATTCCGCCTCCTAGGACCATAAGGTCGCATCTACGTAAACATTTTGATGAGATCCGTCACTATATAACAACGCCGTTTGATCTACAGGTGCACAAACAGGCTTTGGGGCATATCCATACAACGTCTGTTGGCCATTACTCTGCGCTCTGTCCGCTAAACAATGTCTTACATGCCGCAACACCTGGCATTTCTGAAGAGGAGCGTCATCTTCCTCGAGAGACAAGGGTCACTCTGGCTCAATTACGCTCTGGATATTGTAGTAGGTTAAACTCCTACATATCTAGACTGAACCCTGATGTGCCGAATGTATGTCCGGCATGCGGCTCGTCCCCCCACAATACCAATCACTTATTTTCTTGCTCATTTGAGCCCACTCTTCTAACACCCATCTCTCTTTGGTCCAATCCTATTGAAACTGCTAGTTTCCTTAGACTCCCGTTAGAAGATATTGATGACAATTAGGTTAAGGAAAAATACGCGTTGGGCAGGACTACACATCGTTACAACAACATAACGCCATACCCATAACGCTAATCAGCTGTCCCAACCACCCTTTTGAAATCGATGTAAACACCGTTAGCGTTATGTTATGGCAAGTATAATCGATTACATTGATTTCCATAAGTTTGGTTGGTACAGCTGATAAGCGTTATGGCTATGGCATTAGCGATAAGGAAGATTAATTCTGCCTTTAAATATATTAATACCAGTATTTTGTAATTCTGTCTCATATCAAGTCACTTAATTTGAGATATTTCATTAGATACAATTTTTGTGATTTGAGATGAATTCGGTATTCTGTAAGAGAAAGTCACAAGAAATCTACTATAGTCTCTCTCTCTCGCTCATTTTAAGGTGTGGTGAATACAAAAATTTCATAAATTTTAAGTAACGCATTTGACACTCGCCCGATATATGTCGATGTAGCCCAGGCGTTAAGCGTCCGGATTATGACGCGGGAGGTCGCAGGTTCAAGTGCCGGTCCGCGAACAATAAATTTTTATTTTTTTAATTTAATTTTTAAAAATTTAATTAACTTTTTTAAACATATATATACTTCTAATTCGTCAATTCACTTTTTTTTAATTTTTTAACAAATTTCTTTAATTAATTTGGTTTGTTACCTGCCTAAAACCAGGTGACAAATTAGTGACTTTTTATTGAGACTAGAGATGAGAGGCAGCTTACTGAATACCAAATTGTATCAAATATGAAATAGACCGCGAAATGTCTCTATTAGTGACTAGATATAGCTTGCAGAATTGAGGTATTAATTAACTTTTTTTAAACATATAAATACTTCTAATTCGTAAATTCACTTTTTTAAATTTTTCAATTTATTTTACAAACTTTCTTTAATTAATTTGGTTTATTACCTGCCTGAAACCAGGTGACAAATTAGTCACTCTTTATTGAGACTAGAGATGTGAGGCAGCTTACTGAATACCAAATTGTATCAAATATGAAATAGACCACGAAATGTGACTAGATACAGCTTACAGAATTGAGGTATTAGGCTAATGTAAATACATATATTTTGATGGCTCAAAATTTGTACATACCCAATGTCAAAATTATGTGAAAATTTTAAAATAATTTTCTTTGTATGTACGTATATCACTGGGAGCTTTATCTCAGAAACGCTTATTTGAGAACATATGTAGGTATGTACATAATCGAGATTAGAAAATTTTAGTGTCGGTAATTTTACAAACAATACGATTTTTTTAAAACTTATATACTACGCTTTTGTATTTCTAGAAAAAATCCACAAATTTGTGTTAAAACTGTTACATTGTTAAGAAATATTACAAAAATACGTATTCCATATCTGTTAAGCTTATAAACTGATTAAATGTTTTAACTAAAATATAAACTTTGTGTTTGTAATAATTTGTCGAATTAAAAGTAAAAATAGATATGAATAACTGAAACCGTAACCGTAAACGAATAAAACCGAAACCGCTATTTTAAGCTGAAAAATAACGAAACCGAAACTGTTTCAAATTCGGAACCGGTTCCAAATGGTTTTGAAGTTTTTTAGTCAGTGCAATTCTAAATAATTTTTTACCGAACCGCTTTAACGAACCGATTCACCTTTTCATACATTTTTGCTCACCAAATAGATGAGAGTGAGAAAACCCGCAACGTGAAAAAATTATTTAAAGTCGGCCAGAATGTCTCACTTCTTTTAGTGGGCACATAGGTATTTTCTTTTACAAATAGGTAAGCCTGAAAAGATTGTCGACCAAGGTTACGAATGACACGTTTTCAAAGTTCTGAAAGAGAAAGTTTGACTATAGTTAGAGGAAGCCATCGAAAATATTTAAGAGTTTCGAAAAAGAAGTTTTCAGGCTTGTCTTAGAAAGGGTGACAGGTAACAACTACTAACTAATCTTGGCTTGCCAATAACTGATGGTGAGAATCTATAAAGTGTATTCAACCAGGTCTCATCATCATTTATTCACGCCAGTCGTGCCTTTTTAGCGACAACTGACGCCAATTGGAAAGACCAAGGGAGTTCAAGTCATCCTTCACTTGTTGTTTCCATCTCAGTCGAGCCCTCCCCCTTCCTCTGCTGCCGATTTCGGGTGTCGATAGAAAAACTAGTGGAGCCTTTGGGTTTTAATTCGCTAAACAATGTCAGGTCTGCATAAAGCCCGTACAGCTCATCATTAAGTTTCCTTCGATACTCGCCGTTGTCTTCCGAAGAACTTTTCTCTCAAATATTCCAAGGTCCATCTCATCTTCTCTTGACACTCTTGATTCCGAGCCGTACATCAGGACTCGTATCATGAGAGACTTATAAAGCGTGATCTTTGTTTGTCGATAGGGGACCTTACTTCTCAATTACTTACTTAGTCAAAAGTAACACTTTTTGGTAAGAGTGATTCTCCGTTGGATTTCTAGACTGACATTATTTTCGGTATTAATGCTGGTTCCCAAAGTAACACTTGTGTCAAGCTTATCGGAAAGTTACTGAAAAGTAAATCGCAAGTTTTCAAATTTTAAACAAACTTTACATATGTCTCCATACGCCACCTAGCGGTTTTTTTTCACTTGCTTTTACATTTTTCCAAGTTGCAAGGGTCTGGTACAAGAAATCATAATGAGTGGATAAACAAAAAACTGACTTGATATAAAAGTTAAAATAATAATATTGTGGCGCTCATTGTGTTAATCTCCTATTAATTAAATACTTATATGTGTATGTATGTAAGTAGATTTGTCCGAAAGTAGGTATGTAAATATAAAACTTATAATTACAGTAACAAAATTTAAATACGAGTATGTACGATTTGACTCGGGCTGCAGCCGGCTGGGTGATTCCCAATAATAAAATTTGATGGAGATTCGGTTTGCTTTGAAACTGATTTGCGACTACTGTCATGATCATAACTGCCGTTGTTGATATTGCGTTGTATTCAGGGACGGAAAATAGTAGAATAAGAATAATGATTTTTTTCACAAATTAAAACTCGAAGCTTCCTGAACTTTCGTAAATTCGGCTTAAAAATTTAAGCTAACGAACCCCTTACTCAAAACTTACTAATAATCGAAATTAGTTAATGAACATGGTGGAAGATGCATTTATGAGATGGATATGAAGGTGCGCATATATTTATACCCATTGCTTGGGATCAGCCGCTGCAGAGCAGGTAGGGTGATCGTTTAAATTTTTAAGGGAAAATTCCCCATAGCTTTGAGTTTTATTATAGGTTTGTTTACTGACCAAAACAAAGTTCAGAGCAGGTTAGAGCAGAGCAGAGCAGGGCAGCTGTCATAATAGAAATAGAGCAATTTAGAGCAACTCGGAGCAGAAATGCCATGAAACACTTGAATCTCGATAGTTTTTTTTTAATTGTTTTTTTTTTTTTGTTTTAATCTTTAAAATTAATTCAAATTCACGTTTACACAAACATTAATTTTCTTGCAAGCTAATTTTTTTGAAGTTTTAAAAATTTTTTTTTTTTCCTGACTGACAATTGCTCCTCTGCTTTAACTTACTCTATAAAAAAAGCTAGAGCAGAAATTTGTGATCTGGATTACTCTAGTTTTGTTTTGAGCGTACTCATGAAACAAAAGATAGAGCAACCTAGAGCAAGAAAATTGTTCGTTAAACACAATTTTGTGAAATATCTCAATCTGGCGTAAGCTAGAGCAGCCCAATAAACAAACCTTATGAAAAATAAAATAATCATCATTCTTGAATAAAAACTATAATCATTATTTTTTATCTCTGATTGTATTTAAGTTTTTTTTTCGAATATTTATATTCTCGCCACAAACCACAGCTTCTTTGATTTGAATCATTAATGCGGCAAATAATAAAAAAAAGTATATTGGAAAGTGCGATGGAAGTTAAATATGCATATTCATATTACGAAAAAGGAATAGCACACCATGCTACAAAAATCGATAAAGTTTTAGTTTTGCAAATTTAGAATCAACCCCTTCCGATTAGAATGATTTTTATTGGAAGTTTGCTGCATATAATGAAGTTATGCCAAAAGAAAAAACTTCTAGAGACTAAATCCAGATTTCGAATGACTTATTAGTCGAATCTCGTTGCCGATTCTCTTAAAGATTTCTTTTACTGAAATTGTGGACTTTTAAGTTCTATTAGTCCAGTCAATATAGAAATTTGAAACAACAAAAATTATCACAGAGCCAAATTTTTGCATACAGCTTAGGTTCACGATAGGTTTTTGGGAGTTTTCTCGAAAACGGTAAGTTTTTCGGAAAACTACCTAAAACCAAGTTGTAGACCTGGCAAATCTACAAATATGGTCTTAACATTATATATAGTCGTTGCTGCCATATATATAATACTTCTCGATTGCTAGTAAGCGAAGGGTACACGCACCAACCTTTCAGAACAGATATGTACACAGAGCCAAAAATGCCTAATAAAATTAATAAGATTGTCTTCATGATCAGCTTTTGGGCAAAGGGGTAGTCGCAACGGTGCCAACGAAGAAAAAACTGTAGGGAAATCTTTTTGGTTTTAAGAAGAAATTCTTATTAAAAAACTATACATTCAGTACAAAGGTGTAGTTAGACGCTGGCAATTATTAGTATACAATGGCCGGATGGTTAGCAGCTGGGTTTAGCAATCGAAAAATTGTAAGTTCGATTCTCTCTCTTTTTTTCCTAATTAGAAATGTTAAAAAGAAATCTTCTCAATTATATTTATGAGATTTTCCTTTGAAACATTAACAACTATACACATATCAGTAATTAGACGCTAGCAATCAAAAGTGAGCGATGGCCTGATGGTTAACAGCTGGGTTTATCATTCCGAAAATTGTAAGTTCGATTCTCGGTGAGGGCGATATCATTTTATTTTTCATTTAAAATATTAAAAAGAAAATCTTCTTAATAAATTAAAAAGACGGTCTCTACAATAATAAGAAGCACATCTTCTTGAAGAAAATCTATAGAGATATCTTATGACTTTTGTTCTATTTTATTGTTGGCTCTGTGTATATTGAGTCTATGTACCCAAAATATAGAATTTTTCATCATAGCCCCACAGAAAAAATGTTAAAATCTAATTTTTGAGTTTTCAAAAAACAGGAGCGAATTGAAAAGTATTTATTGAAAATATTATAATATAGAATAGAAGAAAAATAGGACTTTAAATTTGTGGCAAATAAAAAATGGTAAGGCGTTGCTGCATTTGAAAAAATGAAGTCGTGTAGTTTCATGCGTAAGTCAAAACAAATAAATTTTTCATATCTAGCTTTACACTTAAACTAGCCATCTAACCTCGATTTGGGCTGTCCAGATGTTTCCCAAGTCGTTTCTTTGTTGATCTAACTGGCGCCAGTTGGAGACACCGCATATTCGCAGAGGTTGCGGCCGTGTGTAGAAATCCACACAAGTGGGTAATGTTTATGAACGCCATTCAACTGGGAATGGCCACAGCTATTTTTAAATGTGCGGTATATCCTATGGATAGCCACTGAACATATTTTTGGTGGTGAACTAATGTGAGAAGGCGACAACCTGGCAAGGCCACTCAGACATGCTCGGTTTAAGGGCTTGTCAGCGGATTTCATCAGCAGCGTCTATCATTATGAAATGCGGCTGCAAGGTGGCGTCTGCCTTAGATTAAGCGGGTCGCTATATAAATATGTAATTAAAATCTAACTTTCAGTGAAACGGGTTGTACGTAGGGTTTTGGACCCACCACATAAAACAAAATCCCAATGGCTTGAAATAAATTGCAAAATTGTACAAAGATTTAAGTTTTTGGAGTTTTTGCAATTTAAATACTAACTAAAATTTTTAAAAAGTGTTTAACGGACGTCAGAATCAGATTTAACAAGCCAAGCTTTTCAAGCATTCTGTCTTGTGCTTGTGAAATTCCGTATCAGCCAAAAAGGGTTCCTAAATTTGAACAAAAACCTTGAACCGCCCCTGTGAAAATGTAACATTTCATTTTATGAAAATATTTTTTTATTCACACGTATACTACTACAATCACAAAAATTATATGCTCTGTCTCCCTTTGATGGTGAGTTGAAAACTCATTGCAGGAATATTTTACTAGCAATATAGAAGTATGTACGTATTATACTTATATATGATAATGTCCAGAGCTAATTTTAGAACTGGTAACTCTAAGAGAAATAATCTTAATACCATATATGTAGAGAATTTACAGGTCTACAACTAGGTCCAACGAAATTTTTCGAAAACACTTACCGTTTTGGAGAAAAGTCTAAAATTTCGACCTTTGACCACGAATAACTTTTTTAGCACACATTGGATGGTTGGGGACTTTTGAAGATTCCTTTCTGACGGCGAACCTAAGCTTTTTATTTTTGGCTCTGTGGGAATTATTGTATTGTATATGTATAACCACTATTTTAATGTATATTTTGACCGGGCTATATGCCCTCATCCAACTGCAAATTAATTGAAAATCTATAAATAAAAACCAGAAAGGTGTCATTGTCTATTATAAGTAAATGGCCAGATGTAATTAATTTCGAAAAACAAAACTTTGTTTTTGGCTCCCAGATCATTAAGCACTGCGACGAACTCAACAACAAGCTTCGAAGTTGTATAGTAAGACTGCAAGGCACGTAGGGCGGCCTGACTGTATAATGTAGATCCCCTAGAAGGTAGTCCTCTTCGAAGGCATTCTCTACCACAGATTTATATTGCATGAATTTCGGCTGGAAATATGGTGGGGCAGTCACCCATTGGTACCGATATGATAGGACTATTCAAAACATATAGGCCGCTATATTTCAAATTTTTTTGAAACACATTCAAAGATAGGGCGTTATTTAAGCAATAGGGCGTTTTTGAAAAAAAATTTTAAATCTTTCTTATCTTTAAATACTTATTTATGAACTTAGTCAAAATTGATTTAAAAACATATCATATATTGCTACTAAGGCACATTTTCTATGAAAAGAAATTGCGAAATCATAACTAACGGCACTAGCTAAATATTTAAGTACATAAGTACCTAAGTACCATCTGGTACATATTTTCTTGGTACTCGGGACGCCACTGAAACATTTTTGCATTTCTGTTTTTTTAACTTTTTGATCATGCCTATTTAGATTGCCCAGTTCAAAAAAAATATTTGTGTAATTTGTACTGAAATGTTTTCGGACGGTACTGGCTTTTCAGTGCCAATATATATGTTTAAAAAGCGTTCTTATTACTAGAGCAATGAAGAAAATAAGTTATAGTTTAACGGAGTAACCGTTCGGCACAAATGCCCACAAATGGGTTAAGAAATTTGCCGACGTTAATGAAAATGATGCTTTCACAAATTTAAATAAAAGCAGCAGTTCAAACACCTGTTGAGCTTATTCGTCAAATGAGCATCGTGCAGATAAGACGCTTTCCTGCTGGTATCCGACATAAGATAAAATCGATAACAAAACATTTAAAGTTGATACTTGAATACAAAAGAAAACATTATAAAAGAGAGAAACTGGCCGAAGAGCGAGAAAGTGAGTGCAATAGTTGAAGAAGCATAAAGAAGGAAGCTGATAAGCTATTAATTAATAACCGGTTTAATAAAGCTGGGTGACTGACATTATTTAAGCTAATTAATTAAATTAATTACTATCGGGAGTAAAAATACGATATAAATTCGTTAAAATAATCTGTTAATATATTATACTTTGCCTAGTGGGTAACAACAAATATGTCCAAAATAGCCAACATACACAAATGTAAATAAATAAAATGTTGCCATCAAATGATCTTTCCACTTAGCTATGGATGATGCTCGTCATATTCAGAGCATAGTGGATTGTGGCTGTGGGTTGGTGGAAACCTTAAAAGTGGTACACCGGAAATTAAGTTTAATTAGAAATATATTTTTTTCTTAGCCTGTTTATTTGAGCAAAAGTGATCCCCCTTTTTAGTGTGAGCAAGTAAAAATACTAATATGCTTACATTACGAACTTTTAAAAGTAAGTGTAGGTGTAACCATAGTCATCTTTCAGACGAATAAGCAATCACACAAACAATGAGTTCACGAAGTTCGGAAAGTTAGTTTTCTCAGCTCAAACATATAGCAAATAATATATTTATGCATAAAATATGCACAATCTGTGAAAGCTTGAAGCTATACATATGACAGTTTAAACACTGTAATTTAAAAATCATATGAATACACAGATGCAAATGAAGAATTTCGATATGATTTCAGCAAACATAACGAAAGACTTAAGCAACGAAATTGTCATTTACAATACGTAATTGGATAATCAGGATAATAGATATGGTGTTTTCAAAACTTGCCGTTTTCCCACACTTTACACCAAAAACAAAAAGGAAAACAAAAGAAATTCAAAAATTGGGCCAAACTACGCTCTGGCAAATCTCAAAACCTTTCATTTAAAAAAAAATTTATCGAAATCGGATAAAAAAATTAAGGCTGTAGTGATTTATGAACAGTGAACTTCAATTATTTCCCACTGTGGAACGGCAGCTGCAAAGCAGGTGAATTTTTACTGAGAAGCTTCTCGTGGCAGAAATACACTCAAAGAGTTTACTAAACTACTGCTGAGGGGCGACCCCGTTTAAAAATTATTTTTCTAAATAATTTTTGATGTTGCGGGGCATCGATACCCGACTACTTGGTGTGGTAGGCCGAACAGACTACCGCTATACCACGGCGGCCGCTGTGAAGTCATGATCATCTGACATTGCAAGTAATATATGTAAAATCATTCACTTAACAGATGCGTGAAAGGGTTCTTTTGTCGGATCTTATGATAGATTTACACTGCACCAAATGCGTCGCATTTGGCGAAGTTATTTCGAAAATGTTTGTCCGCAGAATGGATTTGTTTGCAAAATTAGACGAATTTAATTTAATTTGACCTAATTTGGTGATCTAATTCAATCTGCGAATGAACGGTCTCGAAAAAACTTGGCCACAAGTGACGCATTTGGTGCAGTGTAAATGTAGCTTTAGGCTATAATGTTGGTCTTAACCAAAGATGACTTGATCCGAATCTCTTTTTCTCTCTTTAATTGTTTACTTAAAAGGTGTACTGATTATGTGTTGGTACTTGGCAGCACTGCATAATCGAGGTACATATGCCAGCCGAAGTTGCGGAAAATCTGGTTACCAGATAAAATACATATATTGGCAGAAAACAGTAGGTTTTTTGTTGTGATTTGGGGATTTTAGTTAAAAAGGCGGTAAGAACGTAATAAATAAGAGTATAAAATGCTAATCACAAGGTAATGTGTCGTAGGAATTGCTGGTAGCCAACGTTTACTTTAATTTCCCTATTAGCGCGAATAATAACTCGTTTTGAAATTGAGCAGGTATTTCGATGCTAAATTGGTTATTTACTTTAAATAGTAAGATTAATTAAGAAATAAACTGTGAAATAGTACGTTGTAAGAAAAATATACATCAAGTATTTAAACCTTTTCTTAGCACATTTACATGACTTGGTGTGAAAAAGGTAAAATAAACAAAGTTTAAATCAAAATACCCAAATTTTATCATCGCAATACTGGCACCATTGGACACTGTTAAATAAAATGACACTTTTAGAGCGCTCTCAGAGAGCGCTAAGCTTCGGATGAAGTCATCTTTGGTCTTAACTTCCCATTCGTAGACACTGTGCACTCACTAACTCACAGCTAGTTATGGCAAAGAATTTGCTCATCTCTCAACTCGCGTAACTGGTTTGCTTCGAGTCGAAGAGATAAGCTAAGATTGAGCTTATGCTCCGTCACTTTTTTTTTTCAATTAACAAATTCCTATATGCTTCAGTAATTCAATTCGTTAGATTTGCTTAGATTCAGTCAATTTGCATCGATCTTAGTAAACGAAACAAGTATTTTTTGGTAACGAAGAAGCTTCCAATTTGAGTTGAGTGTTTTGTTTTTCCATTTATTTTTTAGTGAGATAGTCGTAATAGTCGTAATTTTGACATTGAACTTGAGCGACCTAGCCATGTGATCATCCAGTGAAAAGTGTGTTCTGCCAGTACAACCTCGACTGGGTTCTTTTGTAAGTTTTGGTGCTTGTGTAGACCGACATTGCTTCTCCCCATTCAAACTTTTTGTTCATACACAATTTAAATATTACAGTGTGATAATGAACTGAAAATTCAAGGTGTTTATTAGACTGATCAGAAAAAGTAAATACCCTATCTTTTGAAGTCTAATTAGTTTTTACACGCAGAATATTTTTCATGTAAGATCAACACTTTCAGGTTATTATTTTTCAACACTATCGCTCATGCTATTTTAGCATGAACCTCAGGTTGAATAACTTTACTTCGTGTTAAATTAACATAACCCTCTGTTAAATTAACGCGCCTTTTTCATAAAATAACATGCATTTCTTTTAAAACACCATGTCTTCCTGTTAAAACAACACAATCTTTCTCATTATCTCATGCAAATATAACAAGTTCTTTCTTGTTAGTTTAACATACTTCGTTCTATGCGTGGAAGACTAACATGCTTCAGTTCTCTGCGTGAAGACTAACACACTTCGTTCTCTGCTTGGAAGACTAACACGCTTCAGTTTTCTGCGTGGAAATCTAACACACTTTGTTCTCTGCGTGGAAGACTAACACTCTTCAGTTCTCTGTGTGGAAGAATAACACGGTTCAGTTCTATGCGAACTATGCTAGTTTTCCACGCAGAGAACGAAGTGTGTTAGTCTTCCACGCAGAGAACTGAAGAGTGTTAGTCTTCCACGCAGAGAACGATGTGGGTTAGTCTTCGTTGGGAGCGACGATATATGGACGACCGAGTGGAAGATCAACCTATTTCAAAATGCTATCTCACGAAAAAAGGCAGGCGATTGATAATTACATATGTATAGGTGATAGATGCAAGGTGCAAGGCCTTGACGCTTGCCAAGGTCGAAACTTTTTGTGTTGTGATCTCAATCATATCCATACGTGCTATGAATTTGAAAATGTTTTCTGCCTGCTATGCCGAAAGCGATTTGCCTACTCTTAAAAATCGTTAAATCTTGACAAATTGATGATCTTCCGTTGAAATTACTTTCTTATCCCATTAAACGTAATACATACATTTGTATATAAAGACATAAATCACAATTTAAGAAAAACACTTTGATGTGTTGTGTAATAAAAACGTTAAGTACGTCATTTGAAATGACTCATTTCGAACCGGTTAAAAACACAACTTCTGCTTCATGACATCAATCACTTGAGCGGGATGAGAATTTCATTTAATTATTCTTCGAATAATTGGGTTTTCCAAATCACCTTCACGTTTCTAATATTTTTTATTTCTGCAATTCGTATTCTTTTAGGACGTTTGTTATTGTTATATCATAAATAGATATATGCCTAGGTATTGGGTAGGATGGCAAAAAATTTGTAATTTTTGTTTCTTGAGCAGGAAATGTTATAAATGCCTACGATTTATGAAACTTGTTTTTCGCTTACAGACAACTTTCCTTGGAGATGTGGAGATTACTAGCGATTTCCATAATCGCTGTAATAGTGATGAATTGTGAAGGTCGTACACAAATTATAACAAAAGTAGGCCCAAAAGTAGACTAAAATATTCTATTCCATTAGGACGCGCACAAAAACGATATGCAACCGGTTACTCTAGTGGCAACTATGCAAGCGCTAGCACAAGTGGCAACGCCGGAAGCTATGGCGGTGGATATGATGACTACGACTATGGTTATGCTCCCGATTTTGGTTTTATAGATCCACTCTTATTCCATCAACAGTTAACTGCACAAATTTTGGCACAACAGGCCGCGCAGAATCAGTGAGTAAAATATGTTTATACGTAAATCGCATTAAAGATATATTTGAGAATATATTCATCAGGCCTGGTCAATTTGAATGAACGGAATTTTTCGACATTGTTCCTAGCATAACCCGCCATTTGATAATCTAATTTATTGGGACTATCTCAGAAAATATTTGTCCGAAAACTCTCTAATCGAATAATATAGTGTAGAGCTAGCTTTGTCCAAACAACATGATAGTCCAGTTTTGGAAATCAAAGCTATACTATACCATTACACTTCCAATTGGTCCGATCCGGTACAATTTGTCCGATCTGGTGCATGGCCTTACCATAAGACGAGTGACGTGCTTTCATATAAGCCGAAACATCGGGCTTGCCTAGCAAATGCTCAATGAACTGCAATAAAAAAATATTAATGGCGGCGATATACCAACAGGTTATCATAACCTTTAACGAGATTTTTGCCGAGCTTCTCTTCCAACTTGTGGTGTGCTGCTTTTGAGTAAAAGTATCTTTGAATTGGTTTAGATTCAAATCACATATAAAAAGTATCTATCTTTGAATTGGTTGAAAGTTCAAATCACAAACAAAAATTATCTTTGGATCCGTGATTAAAGCAATTCAAAATCACGCAACGCTGCTCCAAATTCGTTGCTCCTTGGAGTATCTACGGTGCACGAAATAGTTGTAAAGTATTTTTCAACTAGTTGCTTTCCCTGCAGGGGTACTCATCACACACCAGGCCCAACTAGTCAGTGTTCTGCCTTTTTTCCATATAAGCAACTAGTATTTTTTACTTGTTGATGTCCTACGAGATGTCAATTGTCAGGTTTCGACCAGAATATACCAGTTATCTACTAGTCAGGAAATGCCAGTTCCATACTAGTTCAACCTGGACTAGTATGACTTCCATAAAATGAGCTTGTCCGCATACTAGTCTAAAAAGCATTGAACCTGGACTAGTATGATTTCAATCAGAAATTATTAGTCGCATTATTTTCAGGACTTACCCTGTACCCCTGTAATTATTTTAATAGTTAAGATAACCGCACATGGCTTACTACTTTGAAAGTTTCAAGGCTTCAACTTTAAGACTATGTAAAAATAATTTGAAAAAAGTTTCAAAAATTAAAATAAATAAATACAAAATGTATGGGAAAGGGCGAAAAAAATAGCCACCCCTAAGGGTTAAGTTAGAGCGCTAATTTTTTGCAAGGCTTATTTTCTCATCAATACCTAACTTTTTAGGGGGTAAGACCAAGGCGAAATTTTTTTGAATCACCCTAGTATACAGGTAATAAAATCTCAGCAGCTGATTAGATTTTTTTTAATTTCAAATCAAAATTTCTCAAAAACTAATGAACCGATTTTCAATTTTTTTTTTCCATTGGGTAGGTAATTGAATTACCTTTCATTCATAGCTGTTAAGTAAAGATTACGATTAGTAATCGTTTAGATTATTTTCTAAACAGAATTGTAATTATTATTTATTCGGCGTTTGAAATATTGGGATTATGTAATGATTACGATTATAAAGAATCAAAAAATAATCATGATTACTCTAGATTACTGAAAAGAATCAAAAATAATACAAAATAAACAAAAAAAATAATTGATTCTTTTCAGCGATTCTTTTTGATTATTTTTGATTAGGTTAGGTTAGGTTCAAGTGGCTGCCGCAGAGGCACACTTAGGCCAGTTTTGAAGGCCCGTTGTGATACCACCAACGCAAGGAAAGTCAGCCCCGGGACCCAGCCATATGGAAAATCCCTGAGTTGTTGGGATTTTCCACATAGCAGAATCCCGGGACTGACACTCCTAAACCGACACCGTTACTCCTCCTCGAACCACTTAGATGACTTAATGAAGCCTATCAAGTCCTTTATGTCCAGTTCCGCGATCTGGCTTAGACTATCTAGGAACGGAACTCCCAAAAAGCGCGTTCTCACGCCGCTTAAAGCCGGACAGTTGCAGATGAGGTGCTCCACCGTTTCCTCCTCCTCATCATCTTTGCAACTCCTGCAGCATCGTCGGTAGGGCACACTTAGCCTTTCTGCATGCCTACCAATGAGGCAGTGACCGGTTAATACCCCTATCAATATGCAGATTTCCCTCCTAGTTAGGGCATAAATGCGTCTAGACCTTTTAAGATCCCATTTTGGCCAGGTTTGTTTCGATATCCGACACCCTGGGGATTGCAGCCATCTTTCGTTGGCTTGACGGAGTGTGTGCTCCTTCAGCATTAGTTTGCATGTGGCAAACGGCATACCTAAGCGCTCTTTATCCCGAAGAACCTGCTTGGTCGTGCCCTGCCTGGCAAGCTCGTCTGCCTTACAGTTTCCCTCAATGTCCCTATGTCCCGGGACCCATATGAGGTTTACGCGGTTCTGTTGGGCCATCTCCTGAAGAGATCGACGACAGCTGAGCGTCAGTTCAGAGTTGAACGTGTATGAGCCAAGGGATTTGATTGCCGCCTGGCTATCGCTGAAAATAGTGATATCTCCTCCGATAACACGTTTGCTTAACCAGGCCGCGGCGTCCCGGATTGCCGAGACTTCCGCCTGGAAGACGCTACAATGATCAGGTAGTCTGAAGGAGAGTTCAAGGTCCAAATCCCTTGAATAAACCCCTCCTCCAACTCTGCCGTCCAACTTCGAGCCGTCGGTGTATATGGAAGTGCCACCATTTGTTTCGGGACACCAATCCGTCCTCTCCCAGTCTTCTCTGCTGGGAATGTTTATTTTGAAGCAGCTATCCCCGACTGTAGTGGTCGCACAACGATCTGTGCTTAGAGGGAGAAAGCTGTAAGATTCCAGAATACTGGAGTGTCCAATAGTACCCGCACCCCAACTGGAGGTTTCTCTTAGGCGCAGAGCTGATGCCGCCGCTGACCGAAACCCTTCCAGATCAAGTGGCAAAATGCCCAGAATGGCCTGGAGGGCTTCGTTGGGCGTTGTCCTTAGCGCACCGCTTATACAGATCATATTGGATCTATGGACTTTCCGCAACAGATTCAGGTATGTTGTCTTGCTCAGTGCCGGCCACCATACGACGACTCCATACAGCATGATTGGGCGAATGATGGCCGTGTAGATCCAACTGCATACTCTAGGGCTGAGCCCCCATTTTTTGCCAATGGCTCTTTTGCATGTGTAAAGAGCGATGCAAGCTTTCTTCTGGCGCTGAAGAACATTCTCCTTCCAATTCAGTTTCCTGTCCAGAACTATGCCTAGAAACTTGGCCTTATCCGACAAGCCCAGGCGCGTGCCATCTAGTTCTGGTAGGCTTAGTGGCGGTATTTTGTACCGGTTGGTGAAGAGGACAAGTTCCACTTTCCCCGGGTTGATACTAAGTCCGCAGCGAGAGGACCACCTCGAAACCTCTCGCAGTGCTACTTGCATCAGGTCACACAGAGTTTGTGGGAACTTGCCTCTGAATGCAATAGCTAAATCGTCTGCGTATGCCACTATCTTCCCGCCCCCCCAGCTTGTGTCACGTAGCAACGAGTTGACTGTGAGGTTCCATAAAAGCGGGGAAAGAACACCACCCTGGGGCGTTCCCCTTGTGACATAGCGTGATAACTCGACCGTACCAAGTGAAGAAGCTATTTTCCTTCCTCTTAGAAGTTGGTCAATTAAACCAGTTAGAGGTCTATCTACGCCCAGATTAGTTAGAGCGGAGTTGATCGCCTCCGGGCTTATATTGTTGAAAGCCCCCTCAATGTCTAAGAAGGCCACGAGACAGTAGTCCTTTTCACACATCGATTTCTCAATGACAGATACTAGGCTGTGCAGAGCAGTTTCTGTTGATTTACTCTTGGTGTATGCATGCTGATAGCTAGAGATAAGGTTGCTATCAATAGTCGTTGAAAGGTAGTCGCTTAGTATCCTCTCAAAGGTTTTGAGTACAAAGGACGAGAGACTGATCGGTCTGTAATCTTTTGGCTCGTAGTGGGATGCCTTCCCAGCCTTAGGGATAAACACTACCGTGGCGCTTCTCCAGGAGCCCGGAATGTGGTTGAGAGCCAGGCAGGCTGTGAAGAGAAATACCAGCCATTTAGCTGATGTCTCCAACGTGTTTATAAGTTGCGCGGGGATAATCCCGTCCGGCCCGGCAGCCTTATACGGTTCAAAGCTCTTAACTGCCCACCTTACTCTTTCCTCAGTGATGGGTATATTTACTGCCAGGTTTGTTGCAGGTGCTAGTGGTGCATCATGCAGATTCCCCGGAAAATGTGTATTCAAGAGCAGCTCAAGGGTTTCCTCTTCCGTGCTGGTCCAGGATCCGTCAGGCTTTCGCAAATAGCTGATGGTTGTTTGACTTTTCGAGAGGACTCGTCTAAGTCTCGCTGTGTCGTCGACCTTTTCGACGCCAGTGCAGAAATTTCTCCACGAGGTTCTCTTCGCCTGTCTCAGAGCTTTTTTGTAGGCCCTTAGTTTAGCTTTATATTCATGCCAATGAGGCTCAGAGCCGAAGCTCTTGGCCTTGTTAAATTGTTTCCGGCATGATATTCGGAGCGAGTCCAAATCGTAGGACCACCAATGTGGCCTGTGTTTACCGCGTGGTTTTGGCACTGGACAAGCCTGTCCTAGAGCATTTGAGAGCGCCGATGTAAATGTAGTAACAAGATCCTCCAGCTCCTCTACTGATGAGGGGGCTTGTGAGGGCAGTACTGGTAGGTCTCTGTCTAATATTTCATTGTGTAACTGCCAATCAGTGTTACGTGGATTGCGCTTCATGATTGGTTGTTCTACAATAAAGTCTAAAACCATTTCTATGTAACGGTGGTCGGAGAAAGAATGTTCTTCCAGAACCCGCCATTTTCTGACCCACTCATAAGCGCCTTCACTACAGATAGTGAGGTCTATGACCTCCCTGCGGGTCTTAGTGATAAAAGTAGGCTCATTACCCACGTTGCAAATCACCAGGTTGGTTGTTAAGAGGTAATCAAACAGAGACTCGCCCCTGGCATTGATGTCGGAGCTCCCCCATTGGACATGGTGAGCATTAGCGTCCGCTCCAATAATAAGATTACCCGTGCAGAAATTTGACACCAGGTCTTTCACCTCCGTTTGTGGTGGGGGTTCTTCGGCGTCGTAGGGCATATAGACCGACGCCACCGTCAGGCGGGTGCTGTCGACCGTTAGACTGATAGCGGTAATATCTCCATTGGTGTAGTTAGGTAGGAGAAAGGAGTTCAACTCAGACTTGACCAAAATACACGTTCTGACTTTGCTCTCCTCGCTGGCTCGAATGAGCTTGAAGCCCTTAGTCCCCAATCCGCAGATTCTCGAGCTATTGACCCAGGGTTCTTGGATGAGGACCACATCCACGTCGCCTTTAGAAAGACGACTACTTAAAGCAGCCGAAGCCACTTTAGATTTGTGCAAATTAATCTGAAGCACCACCAACATGAGAGCGCACAGACTTCCCTGCCGTCCCCATATCGTCGAGGTTTGCTCCATCCCGGAGGTTGCCTATCAACGACGAGTTGTTCCGATTAACTGCCCGATGTGGCGTTGCAGGAGTCCTGCTGCCTGTAGCGTTAGATGTTAGTCGCTCAGCGTTGGCTGCTACCACCGTGACGTCGAGGACTTCCTCGTCCTGTAGGCTGTCCTCCATCTCCGAGTTGTTCACAGCACTATCGCCAAGAGACGTGGCGGATAACATGCTTTCCGCATCGGAATCCTCCGCTTCCTCTTCTGGTAATAAGTTTTCCGGTTCCCCCGGAGTAGCCGAGAAGGCAGCGCGCTGAGCATCACCACGATATACGTGGATAACGATCTGGCCTACGCTGTAGTGTACTAGGCCATTGCACCTTTTGAGGGGCTCGATTGACTCTTTATTCATGGTGAACACCACCTGTCTGTCGGGCCCTACCGCATCCCCGACCAGATTGACACTCCAGTCATGCGTTGGGAGGGACGGATTCATTAGCCGTAGCATCCCGAGTATTCTCTCGGGTTCGTCAGGGATGGCCGGAATCCACGCCCTTGCCCTTGGACGAGCTGGAATGTCCTTCCAGTCGACGACCTCTATCTTTGCGCCCTGGTAGACTTCACCCAGTTTAGCAGCTGCTGCCTTGTACAGTGCTACGGTTTTTGCATCCTCGCATGCGAGTAATTTAATTTGACCCTGGTGCCAACCCGCATCCGTTACTCGTGCCGAACTACCCGGAAACTCCGGAGCAACGTTGAGAAGAATGTTGCCGAGTTCATTTCGCACGTAACGCCACCGGTCCTTGGGGATGGCCAGACGGTCATTGCCTTGGTCAAGGACGCCTATAAGGATCCTGTCCTTGGTTACCTCAGCAAAGCTTAGTTTGCCCGCTCCAGAGGTATTCTGATGCCGCTTGGGAGGGGGAATAAACTCCAGATCCGATCTCTGGCGCTTGAAAGGGTTAACTTTTAACCTCTTTGGCATGTACGAATTTTGGAAATCCGGTATCACAGCTTTCGCTAGCTCTACAGATTTACTGGAATTCGGCGACAGTGATTCCTGCGGTACCCCTTCATACCTCTTCAGGATCTTTGCAGCCAATCTTTTCTCGTGGTATGTGAAGCGGCGGGGAGATGTCTCCCTGGAGTGCGGACCCGTAGTTGCCATCGCGGTCGCTCTCCTTGCCGACATCTCAGTTGCAGCTTCCTTCTCCTTCGAAACTCCGAGGCCAGGTCGTGAGACCGCTGCCACAGACGTAAAGATACTGGTTTTCATATCAGCGGTTGATGGGAGTTTAGCATCCGCCGTTGCCCGCTTAGCTGCGTTGGCAACCGCACTGGTGCTAGCTCCCATCAAGTCAATCTTATTCGATAGAGGGTTGGTTGACCGACTCGTAGTTGCCATCGCTGTCGATCCCCCCCTTGATTGTGGTACGGAGGTTGTCCTCCGGCGTTGTTGTTGCTTCCTCGCCTGCTCCTCCATAGCTCTCCTTTGCTGAGGAGTGAAATTTGGCGTTGTTTGTTTTTTAGATTTTTCGTTTTTATACAGATTATTCGAGTTCATCTTGTTCGTACGACCCATCACCGGACAAGGCCAGCTTAGGGTCAAGGGAAGAGTAGGGGAAAATGTGTCGTCCGCCGCGGCAGAGCCCCGTACCGCGGTAAGGCCATGCTTACTCTCTGAGGCGACCCGGTGTCAGAGAGGCTCCGTTCAAATACAGCCACGATTTGCCTCCCGGCTGCAAACGTCCAATGGGCACGGTTTCGCATAACACCCTGGATTGGGAGGGGGAAGATCTTTGTCGTCGCGCCAGAGAGGCTAGGCTGCTCTCGTGATGAAGTGCCGTACGGAGCTATGATCACAAGGGCAGCGTAGCCCTGTGGCTATCGACTTAAGCCCTCGTACCGCGGCAAGGTATCCACCCTTCACGAGGGTTATTTTTGATTACTTTCAATCCAAAATACCAAAAAACTTTTGGATTGAAAAGAATCAAAAATAATCAAAAAAGAATCGCTGTAACGAATCAATTATATATTTTGATTATTTTTGATTATTTTAGATTCTTTTTAGTAATCTAGAGTAATCATGATTATTTTTTGATTCATTATAATCGTAATCATTACGTAATCTAGTTGGGACCAAGATAATTGTAATGTAATCAATTATTTCACTATCAAATATAAAGTAATCAGATTACTAATCATTACGATTAGTAATCAAAACTTAACAGGTATGCTTTCATTTGATGTATTGGGTGCAAAACCGTGTAAGTGCAAAATTTAAAGTAATTTTAAGAAGGACTTGGCGTGGCATGTTTCCACGGTTCAGGCAACCACCCGGACTTGGCATGGCGTAGCCCAGGGTTATCTATATATATAAAATTGGATGTATGTATGTATGTGGCTTATGGACTCCAAAACTACTCGGCCGATTTTGTTGAAATTTTGGGGATAGATTAGTAGGAGCCTGGAGAGTGTTTCTGTAAATGGACCCGGGACCGCCCTATTCGAAAATATCGTATAAATGGCTGGATTTACTTGAAATTTGGTATGTAGGTAGCGTTATGCTTAGGTTAAAGTATAGGATGATTTTTCTTCCAGGAAGTGGACCAGGGACCGATCTGTTCTAAACAATCGTATTTATGGCTCTAATTGCTTGAAACTTGGTATGTAGGTAGCTATATGCTAAGATTAATATATAGAATAAATTTTCTTCCGGAAAGTGGACCCAGGGCTGACTTATTCTAAACTATCGTAAAAATGGTTGCATTTACTTGAAATTTGGTATGTATGTAACGTTATGCTTATGTCAAAGTATAGGATGATTTTTTTTCCGGAAAGTGGACCCAGGGCTGACTTATTCTAAACTATCATGAAAATGGTTGAATTTACTTGAAATTTGATATGTAGGTAGCGTTATGCTTAGATCAAAGTATGGGATGATTTTTCTTCCGAGAAGTGGACCAGAGCCTGATATATTCTAAACAATCATGTTTATGACTCAATGTGCTTGATATTTGGCGTGTAGCTGGCGATAATATATCTTCCGAGAAGTAGGTCAGAGAACGACCAATTCGTATGGAGGTAGAATTCTGCTTAGTTTGATACATAGAATAATTTTTCTTCTGGGAAGTTAACCAGAAAGCATTAAGATAAATAAAAGTCCTTAAATGGTAAAATCTTATTCAGGTGTTTTTCTTTGGCGTAGCAACGCACGCCGGGTATTACTAGTTTATCATAAGCGCGACCGAAAACCGCCTACGCAGAAGGACTTGGCATGGTGTAGACCAAGATGTTACTAAATTATCTTTACACATGGTTAATATAGCAATTAAATTTAAAAAAAATTAAGTTTCTTAAATATTGGAGGTATTTTTAATGAAATAGGATTATTTTAGGGAATCCTTTGCAGCTACATATTTAAGACATATATCAAATGAAAGGTATTGAAATTACCTATTCAACGACGCCAAAATCTTGGAAATCGGTTCAGTACTTTAGGAGGAATTTAGATTTAAAAACTTTGACCTTGAATAACTTTTGTTGTTGTTGTTTGCCCCAAAAAAGAAATACACCGTTATGTTCGTTATAAAAATACCTATCGATCCCAATATGCTATTCTGCATTAGTTCCGAAAAATTAACCAATGCATCGTGAAACGAGTTTTTCACTTATTTCAAAGCCATTATCTTCTATCTAAACATTCAGAAAGTGAAATTTAGATCTTAGAAGTCAGAAAGTAAAGAGACGGCAGAAAAAAAATTAAATTTTGCGCAAAGTTGGATTTTTTTCTGCCGTCTCATTACTCTCTGAATTTTTAGATCTGAATTTTTACTTTCTGAATATTTACTTTCTGAATTTTTCCTTCTGAATTTTGACTTTCTGAAAAAAGATTTCTGAAGAAAAATTTTTGAAAAAATGTGTTTCAGATGGAGATTCAACGTCGTCACAATTTTTGCAGAGTAGAGTTCGAATATGCTGGAAATGATGACGAAAAAACAATTGACCTGTAATATATGTTATATTTAATTAATGATATCTTTCTAATTAACAAAAGCTGATATACAACTATCTTTTGTCATTATCTAAAGTCACCAGTCAGGTGTCCAACAGCTTTAGTCTGCTTCACCTTCAATTTTTGCCACATTCGAATTACTTTGCTTTATATATTTTCTTAGCGCCATTGCATCGGTGTTTTCTTCCGGCCAAGCTATGGTAACCGCTCATGCCTCCTTTTTGCCAGACGATAAGTAATTTCAGCTTATTAAAAAACTCACCTACCATGTGTAAACATTGTGCGATTTTGTTGCTGTAAATCATTGTTGTATTTGTTATTATCTTTTTTGTTGAATGTTTCTTATAAATTTACTAAATAAACTTATTAACAACATTTGTACCATATGCTCCATATTTCATAGTCGCATTCAACAGCAAATCGCGCAGCAGCAGGCATACTTCCAAAACGTCAACACTCCAAATTACTACAATGGCGCCGCTAGTGGTGGCAGCTATGGTGCTTCGGATCGCTATGCGCCCAATCATGCAGTAGCCGCTGGCTCTATTGGACCGGGTGGTACTTATCATACTGCACAGATTTATCCAGAGAATCCGGTATTTAAAATTAATTAAATATGTATCCCATATTTGAGAGCACTCAATAATTGTAAGTGTATTCGTTGCTTTTTTAGGAAATTCCAAACATTAGCACTCGCTTCGGTGGACCTTCCTCGCCAGGCGGCTTTAAGGGCGTCTCAGTCAGCTCGTTCTCCAGTAGTTCCGATGTTAACGGCCAAAAAATGAATCATCGTGCCGCACAAACAACAATCAATGATAATGGCAAAGTCACCACATACAGGGTGCAGTCTTAAATACTCCAATTTACTTAAAGTTAAATTTTTTACTTATATTTAAAAAACTATAAAAAGTATTTATTTTATGAATGCGTATGTATGTATCTAACTACTAGACTACAGTTTAACATGTAACATCAATATGCAAAGCAACGATTGCATAGAATTGACATAGAATTTAGTTTTTTAAATATTTATTTATATTGGGCAGTTTCGAAATATATAATATTAAAAATGAGTGGAAGAAAAATTGGTAGATATTTTCGTATATGTATATGAATTGAAAGGCTGGGAGTAAAATAGGAATCCTATTTTTCATGCAAGTGTAAAAAAGACGTATGGCGGCGTTATACCAACAGTTCATCCTTTTAATCTCTAAACAGTTTATTGTGCCGGGCTGCTCCTGCAATTTGTGGTGTGCTGCTTTTGAATTTTTCCTACGGGACCCTGCAGCGAAACCTCAAACTAGTCGGAAAAATACTAGTATACAACTAGAATTTTCTGGCTGAATTCATACTGGTCAGGAAATATCCATTCCATACTAGTATACAACTAAATATTTCTGGATGAAATCATACCAATTGAAAAATACAAAATTTATTCGTTTCGTTTGCTCCTCTTTACTTTTATAATTCACAGATGCTTTTTCGAGATAGGGTAAATTCAAATAGTCGCTGCTTTCTTAAGAATAAACATGAAAATAAAGGCAAATGATAAAATAAAGGGTAAGTCATGAAAATTCTACAGTTCGTAAAAAGTGGACAAATCGTTTTTTGAATAAAAAGGGCGATATATTGTTTAAAATCAGAAAATGTTTCACAGAAACAAAAAATACAGAAAAATAATTGAAGGCGCTCTAAAGTCGGCAATGTCGTTAATTCGCACGTCAAAAGCGAGTTAATGTCAAGGACAGGAACTTAAAAAATCTTGAACAAATCTCGCTATATTTAAAAATAAAATGTTGAAGAAACATTTCTTGAAATTTGTCTGAATAAAAAGTTATTTAAGGTTAATTGAAATAAGTCAAATTTTCTGAATGTACCCCATGTCGGGGTAGGTCTAGAAATTGCCGGGGCACTTTTTCACAAAAACAAAATTCTTACCTTTCAATTGTAATGCACGTTTTTTTTTTCAAAAAACTGAAATACGAAAAGCTGACCACTAGAGTAGCCTAAAGAAACTAACTTCAAATAATGAACCCAGGTACCCATTTTTTTAGAATGGTGTTCAATATATCCCTATAATTAGAAAAAAAATTGTGATTGGGCAACGGTGCTCAAAGGACCCTGAAGCCTAAAATACATTTAATTTTAATTAGAATAGAATACTTGAAAACGGCTTGTCTGAAAAATTTCAGTCAGGTTTTTTACAACAACTGTTGGTATGTGTTGGCGGCCGCCGTGGTGTAGCGTAAAGTGTTCGGCCTTCTACACCAAGTCGTGGCGGTTCGATGCCCGGCAAAAGTAACATCAAAAATTATTTAGAAAAAGAATTTTTCTAAACGGGGTCGCCCCTCGGCAGTAGTTTGGCAAACTCTCCGGGTGTATTTCTGCCATGAGAAGCTTCTCAGCAAAAAATTCATTTGCTTTGCAAGTGCCGTTCGGAGTCGGTAAAAAACTGTAGGTCCCGCCAACTTGTAGGAAAAACTCAAAAGCAACACACCACAAGTTGGAAAGAGAAGCTCGGCTAAAAATCTCGTTAGAGGTTATAATAACCTGTTGGTATATCGCCGCCATTAGTTAGTTGGTAATTATTATACCAAAAATGAGGTAAAGTCTGTAAAATTTAAACAAGCAATGAGAGACCTCTAGAATTTAATATTCATCATCATCATTTATTGGCGCTTAACCGCCTAAGCGATTTTGGCCGTTGCATATCAAAGCACGCCAGTCATTCCTTTTTAGCTATAACTGACGCCAATTGGAAACCCCTCTGCTGCCGAATTCAGGCCACGATAGGAAAATCTTCTGTGCTGGAGCTTCTTTGTCCATTCGCATAACATGACCCAGCCAGCGGAGCCTTCGGACTTTAATTCGCTGGACTATGGTCAGGTCTGCGTAAAGCTCGTACAGCTCATCGTTAAATTTCCTTCGATACTCGCCTTTGGCATCACGGAAGGACCATAAATCTTCCGGAGAACTTTTTTATCAAATACTCCAAGGGCCATCTCATCTTCTCTTGACATTGTCCATGAATCTGAGCCATACATCAGGACAGGTATGATGAGAGACTTATAGAGCGTGATCTTTGTTCTTCGAGAGAGGACTTTACTTCTCAATTGTCTACTCAGTCCAAAGTAACACTTGTTGGCAAGAGTGATTCTCCGCTGGATTTCTAGACTGATATTATTTTCGGTTTCGATACTGGTTCCCAAATAGACGAAGTCCCTCACAGTTTCAAATTTGTAACTATCAACAGTGCCAAGGCGCACGTGCGCCGATTCTTTCTTTGATGACAGCAAATACTTCGTCTTGTCATCGTTGACCACAAGACCTACTTTTTTCGCTTCCTTATCCAGTCCAGAGAAGGCAGCGCTTACGGCGCGGTTGTTAAGGCCAATGGCATCAATATCATCGGTATACGCCAGCAATTTCACGCTCTTGTAAAAGATTGTACCATTCCGGTTTAGCTCTGCTCTGCTCGAAATATCTTCTCCACCATCAGGTTGAGGAAATCGCACGAAGGGAGTCGACCTGTCTGAAGCCTCGTTTGATTTCAAATGGCTCAGAGAGGTTTTTCCCGATTCTGACGGAGCTGTTGGTATTGCTCAACGTCATTTAGCAAAGCCGTATAAGCTTTTTGCGCTGTCAAAAGCGAATTTGAAATCGACAAAGAGGTGGTGTGTGTCGATTCTTTTATCATGGGTCTTCTCCAGGATTCGGCGTATCGTGAAAATCTGGTCGACGGTAGACTTACCAGGTCTAAAGCCACACTGATAAGGTCCAATTAGTTTGTCTACGATGGGCTTCAGCCTTTCACACAACACGCTAGAAGGAACCGTCTTTTCCAGGCGCTTTGTTGTCGTGGCGGTTCGATGCCCGGCAAAAGTAACATCAAAAATTATTTAGAAAAAGAATTTTTCTAAACGGGGTCGCTCCTCGGCAGTAGTTTGGCAACTTCTCCGGGTGTATTTCTGCCATGAGAAGCTTCTCAGCAAAAAATTCATTGCTTTGCAAGTGCCGTTCGGAGTCGGCAAAAAACTGTAGGTCCCGCCAACTTGTAGAAAAAACTCAAAAAGCAACACACCACAAGTTGAAAAGAGAAGCTCGGCTAAAAATCTCGTTAGAGGTTATGATAACCTGTTGGCATATCGCCGCCATTAGTTTGTTGTTTTTGAGCCTGGATATAGCTATCTTCACTTCATCATAGTCAGGTGGTGGGACGACTTTTCCATCGTCAGGGATTGGGGTATCGACGTCTCCCTTGCAATTTAGCAGTGAGGAGAAGTGCTCCCTACATAATTTAAGTACTCCTTCAATCCCGGAGACGGGTTGTGAGCTGGGTTTGGGACCCGCCACGTAAAAACTTAATCCCAATGAAAAGCAAAAAAAAAAAAAAATTAATATCAAGATCTGTAAATTTTACAGTAATTTGTTTCATCATTCCCAAAAATAATAGCAATACTAAAAAAACAAATTGGCGGCGATATACCAACCAGGTTGTTGTGTGCTGCTTTTGTATTTTTTCCTACAAGTTGGCGGGACCTACAGTTTTTTACCGACTCCGAACGGCACTTGCAAAGCAAATGAGTTTTTCCTGAGAAGCTTCTCATAGCAGATATACACCCGGAGAGTTTGCCAAACTACTCGCGAAAACAAGTATACATTTTTAACGCATTTACATTAATTTTCTTTCCAAAAGCATTTTTTTTCCATATTCTGTAATGAATTCACTTTCGAAGTGAAAGCTAAGTATCATGCAACCTCCTTTTATTAGAAATAGTGGTACTAAACAACTTTTAATTGTATATTATATACAGCATTGGCGAAAACTAAAGCACTCCCTAATCAATAAAACAAAACCAAATATGGCTTACTTTACAGGCTGTATTTTTTTATTTTTTTCAGTGAAAATGAATATAACAAAAGTTGTGCGGCATTTCTTGTTCATCATCATCATTTATTGGCGCTTAACCGCCTAAGCGATTTTGGCCGTTGCATATCAAAGCACGCCAGTCATTCCTTTTTAGCGATAACTGACGCCAATTGGAAACCCCAAGGGGGTTCAAGTCATCCTCCACCTGTTGTTTCCATCTCAGTCGAGGCCTCCCCCTTCCTCTGCTGCCGAATTCAGGCGACGATAGGAAAACCTTCTGTGCTGGAGCTTCTTTGTCCATTCGCATAACATGGCCCAGCCAGCGGAGTCTTTGGGCTTTAATTCGCTGGACTATGGTCACATCTGCGTAGAGCTCGTACAGCTCATCGTTAAATTTCCTTCGATACTCGCCGTTGGCATCACGGGTAGGACCATAAATCTTCCGGAGAACTTTTCTCTCAAATACTCCAAGGGCCATCTCATCTTCTCTTGACATTGTCCATGAATCTGAGCCATACATCAGGACAGGTATGATGAGAGACTTATAGAGCGTGATCTTTGTTCTTCGAGAGAGGACTTTACTTCTCAATTGCCTACTCAGTCCAAAGTAGCACTTGTTGGCAAGAGTGATTCTCCGCTGGATTTCTAGACTGATATTATTTTCGGTGTTGATACTGGTTCCCAAATAGACGAAGTCCCTCACAGTTTCAAATTTGTAACTATCAACAGTGACATGGCTGCCAAGGCGCAGGTGCGCCGATTCTTTCTTTGATGACAGCAAATACTTCGTCTTGTCCTCGTTCACGGCAAGACCCACTTTTTTCGCTTCCTTATCCAGTCCAGAGAAGGCAGCGCTTACGGCGCGGTTGTTAAGGCCAATGATATCAATATCAGCAATTGCACGCTCTTGTAAAAGATTGTACCATTGCGGTTTAGCTCTGCTGCTCGAATTATCTTCTCCAGCATCAGATTGAAGAAATCGCACGAAAGGGAGTCGCCCTGTCTGAAGCCTCGTTTGGTTTCAAATGGCTCAGAGAGGTCCTTCCCGATTCTGACGGAGCTGTTGGTATTGCTCAACGTCATTTGGCAAAGCCGTATAAGCTTTGCAGGGAAGTCAAATTCAGACATGGCGGCATACAGGCAACTCCTTTTTGCGCTGTCAAAAGCGGCTTTGAGATCGACAAAGAGATGGTGTGTGTCGATTCTTTTATCATGGGTCTTCTCCAGGATTTGGCGTATCGTGAAAACCTGGTCGATGGTAGACTTACCAGGTCTAAAGCCACACTGATAAGGTCCAATCAGTTTGTCTACGATGGGCTTCAGCCTTTCACACAACACGCTAGAAAGAACCTTATATGCAATATTAAGAAGACTAATTCTGCGGTAGTTGGTGCGGTTAGCGGGATCGCCTTTCTTGTGGATTGGGCAAAGCACACTTAAATTCCAATCCGGAGGCATGCATTTGTCTGACCATATTCTGCATAAGAGCTGATGCATGCTTTTTACCAGCTCTTCGCCTCCGTGTTTGAACAGCTCGGCGGGTAGTCCGTCTTTTCCAGGCGCTTTGTTGTTTTTGAGCCGGGATATAGCTATCCTCACTTCATCATAGTCAGGTGGTGGGACGACTTTTCCATCGTCAGGGATTGGGGTATCGGGTTCGACGTCTCCCTCGCAATTTAGCAGTGAGGAGAAGTGCTCCCTCCATAATTTAAGTACACTTTGTACGTCGGTTACCAGGTCGCCATTATTGTCCTTACAGGAGCTTGCCCCGGTCTTAAAACCTTCCGTCATCCGCCGGATCTTTTCATAGAATTTTCGGGCATCATTCCTGTCAGCCAGCATCTCAAGCTCCTCACACTCACGCCTTTCGGCCTCACTTTTCTTTTTTCTGAAAAGGCGTCTATCTTCCTTCTTTGCCTCACGATATTGTTGCCATACACTGCGGGTTGCGCCCGTTCGCAACGTCTCCTTGTAGGCAGCGTCCTTTTTTTTCGAGGCAATTTTGCATTCCTCATCGTACCAGTTATTCTTGCGGGCTCGCTGGAACCCTATAGTGGCCTCAGCGGCGGTACGCAATGAGTGAGAGATATGCTTCCATTGCTCGGTTACATCGTTAGGTCGGGGATTGCCCTCTGCTAGCAGGTGTGAGAGTCGAGTTGTGAAATTATCAGCTGTCTGTGTCATGCGCAGCTTCTCGACGTCAAACTTTCCTTCCGTTACTGTGCGCACTTTCTTCGTTGCACAGAGGCGTGTGCGTATCTTGGCTGCGACAAGATAATGGTCAGAGTCAATATTGGGACCACGCAGTGTACGCACGTCCAGAACGGTGGAGCTATGTCTGCCGTCAATCAAGACATGATCAATCTGGTTTCTAGTTCTTTGATCAGGGGACAGCCATGTGGCTTGGTGTATTCGCTTATGCTGGAACCTGGTACTACTGATGACCATATTGCGAGCAGCGGCGAAGTCAATCATCCTAGTGCCGTTGGGGGATGTTATATCGTGGAGACTGAATTTTCCAACTGTAGGACCAAAGACTCCTTCCTTGCCCACCTTGGCATTAAAGTCGCCGAGCACGATTTTGATATCATGCTGGGGGCAGCGATCATAAGTCTGTTCAAGTTTATCGTAGAAGGAGTCCTTCTTGTTAGCACAACAAAATTCGTACAAGAAATGGGAAACTGGCGATTTTTAGCAGCGCAAATAATTCGATTTCTATATATCAGCCATCGCCGCTCAGTCTGCTCACTCCCGCTCTAGAACAACAATTCAATTCAATTCAATTTATTCAATTATAAAGATTTCGGCAGAATCAGTCCGTCACGTACTTGCCGGAAAAGGAAGAAACTGACAGCCGAGTAGGATGTGTGTATTTTGCATGTAAAACGCTAGATTGACAAAGTATCAGTCAACGGATCCGGCATCCTTTGCCAATTTTCTATTTTGACGGAACGGCAGCTGCGTGACAAATGTCAAAATCAATTTTACCGCCAATTTGACAACGCGTTTGTGAAAATTGTGAAAAAGCAAATTTAACCAAAGTAATTGCCGATTTATATTTTTATTTATAGATTTGCGGTTTGAATGCTTGGTTATTTTTCCTTAACCCTTTCGCTACATCTTTTTACTACGCAGGCCAAAAAATCCAAATTCTTGTCCAACTATTTGTTTAAGCCCCAGTAACAATAAAAAATAAAATTTTTATAAAATTTTTTTTTATAAGTCTGTTTTTTTACATGTTGCCATATGGCAACAAATATACTGTACGGTAAAGAAAAACTAGGGAATTTTAAGTTTTGAAATTACAAATATAAGTTTATTTTAAAACGGTTTTACATCGAAATTTTAACTTTATCTTTTATATATCTATTATTTATCTATTATATATGTATGTATGTATATCTTTTATATATATAACAAGTAAGGAAAGCTGTCTTCGGCTGTGCCGAAGGCTAAATACCTTTCATGAATAAGCGTAACGATTTTCACTGTTTGATCCCAGTACAGCCTGTGTGAATTTAACTTCCGCTCATACCGAAATTATCGGAACTATCGATTATATGGGGCGATGTGTTATATTGGTCCAATCTCATTGATTTTTAACATCGACATTCCACATTCTAAAATAGCAATAGTTACGAAATTTCACGTTCCTACCTATATAATTACAAGAGTTATCTACCAAAATCCGTTTATCGGAACAATCGATTGTATGGGGGCTATGTGAAATATTTATCCCATCTCGATGATTTTCAACATCGATATAAAAATAGTGATACTTCCAAAATTTCACGTTCCTACGCGTTTAATTACAGGAGTTATAGGCCGAAATCCGTTTATCGGAATAATCGATTGTATGCATACATCGGAATAATCGGTTGTACGGGAGCTATATATAATATCGGTCCGATCTTGCTGGTTCCGACAAATGATTCCTATATTGGAAAATGGTGGCCGCATACAAAATTTAAGCCAAATATCTCAAAAACTGAGGGACTAGTTTGCGTTCAAACAGACAGACAGACTGACATGGCTAAATCAACTCATCTCGTCATCCTGATCATTTCGGTATACTTATTGATGGGTCTATCTCTTCTTCTTCTCATACTTACAAACATCGGACCAAAGTTATAATACCATTTCATGTTCATGAAAGGTATAAAAATGAATGTATGTATCTACCCCTCTACCTACCAAACCGTCCATAGGATTGAAATAAAACTTTGCCAACTTATTTCTTCCCCTAGCAGAAAGTTAACTGGCATAGTAAAAATATTTTTAAAAGGGCGTGGCACTTCCAATACAAACTGAAATTTTTAAAATGTTTATCTCACACTGCTTGGTCTACAGCGTTGAAATTTTGTATGAAAGTGAAGTTTCAAGTTGCGGTAGAATTATGTGGTGGGTGTTTATATAAAAGGAGGCGTGGCATCTCTTAATGGTCTGTACATCTTCGCATCTATTTGCCGTAAAATATTGGAGTTTTCTATGAAAGCATACTGAGTTGTGGTAGAATTATGTAAAAGTGGGCGTCATTGGAAAAGGAGGAGTAGCACGTCCCATACAAATAAAAATTTGGGCGTGGCATCTTCCATACAACCTAAAACTTATAAAGTGCACATCTCTATAGGTGTTTGCTCAAAAAAGCATTGCAATTTGGTATGAAAAAATTAGTTTGACTTGCGGTTATGTGAAAGTGGGCGCTATTGTAAAAGGGCGCGGCATATCTCATAGAAACTGAAAATTATAAAGTGTATGTCTCTGCAGGTGTTTGCTCTAAAGCATTGGTATTTTGTATGAGAAAATTAGTTTGAGTTCTGGTAGAATTGTGTAAAAGTGGGAGGTATTGTAAAAGGGGCGTGACACCTTCCATACAAACTGAAACTCTTAAACTGTGTATCTCTGTAAGTCTTTTCATTGGAATTCTATTCATTGTTGTCAAATGCTCCTAATATTTCTTCCCTTCAGAAACCTCCAAACCTGACAAGACAGACTCCCCTAAATTGTCCAAAATCTTTTCTTTGACTTTGTAGCTTATTTTCCTTGACTTATTTTCAAATTATAATGAGCTAACAATAATAAATCCAAACTCTTCAAGTCTTAATCGCAAATAAATTTCTTCTGCAATCTAGAGCAAATTTACACCTTACAGCAAAATTGTTGCCAATTGGCAACACGCAAAGTTATAAAAATCAGTACCGCTTTGTAAACTGTTCGTAAAAAAATATTTTTATGCCAAAGCATTCTAATATTAATTCTGAACTCCTCAGGGAATGCAAAATTCACATAAAAAAAGCTGTGGATGTTCCTGTCCTGTAAAGATGGACGTACCCACCATCTGCGGTTATAAAGCCGCCTGAAAAGCTCCATTGCTTCTATTAGCATCACTATAACAAGTATTACTTATATATTTTCCATGTTTTTAACCGAAATTTTGCATTTGTTATGGTTTTTCAAATAATTTTTGTTTTGCGCCACCCTACAAAACGGGCTGTAATTTTTACTAACACACTCACACTAAAAAATATCAATGATTATGACGTTTTGACGAAAACTCTGACAATTGTCATTTATTGTCATAGCTGACTGTCACATGAGGATAAAATGATTACATCAAATGATGCATTTTCATCACATGACGCATAACATCAGTAGATATATCAAATGGTGTATTTTCAGAACTTCGAATAATGTAAAAAAATTATTTCGAAACGCATTATTTGATAGTGGGAAAAACTAAAAGGAAAACACACAACCAAGATGCAAAAAGCGAAGATATGTAAGTTTTAATTTAAATTAATTAATCAGAGATAAACCTTTTTTAAAGCTTAAATTTTCTAGATGTTTTTGCAAAGGAGGTGAAGCGGTGCTGAAGTGGGACCTCGCCACGCCGTTCATACCTAAAACACAGCACGTGCAAACCAAACTTCAGTTCATATACCAGCTACCCTGCCTTCGTGTTGGCTGGAAAAATCTCTAACTAGGTCACGCATGAAATTGCCCAATTTTTATAGAATTGTTTGAAGTTGTGGAACTTTATGGTGCGTCCACGGTTTTAAATCTCGCTTCGTCTTTAATTCTAAAAAATTTCTTTGCGGCAGGCGAGATTCCACGGTGAGGACAGCTGGTAGCAGTGACGTGCCTTCCATATAAGCCGAAAAGCCCGGCTTGCCTAGCTAATCCCCTATGAGCTGCAATATATTCATTTGGGTTCTTAAAAGGATATCCGGTTTTTATTTCCCTGCCTGCCACCTTCTACCTAATAGCTGCTAATAGCATAGAAACATACCTACAGCTTTTCCTGCCACCTGCCGGCTGATAGCTCATTTACATAAAACTATTTCAGTGCGTGTTGGCCATCTCTTTCTTACTTACTTAAAACAGCCTTAAACCGCAGGCAAGGACAGCCATCTCGCTTTTACTTATTGGCTTTTACGGGGCTTTCAAAACCAGTACGAATCTGCTTGCTGAAGCAATTGTTTTTTTGAATTTGGAAGTAATTTTATATGAAACTTGGAAGCCAGCTTCTGGCTGGTGTTACCATCACTGTATACCTTAATAATAGCGATAAACAATGGTTACCATACGCTATAAATGCCAAACTTACGATAAAACGAAAATGAAATTTGTTTATGTATGTATCTACAATTTTAACGTGCAAAGCGCTCTACTCAAAAATTATTGGCGGATATTTTAAAGTCGAAAAAAAGAATTCAATAGTGGTAGGTGCTGTAATTTTTTTTATTTGCTAGGCACTATACAATTAAAAAAATATATTTAAGGTTTCTTAGCTTCTGCAATGTACTTAAATGGGAAATAGTGCGAATAAAACGTTTCCCTTGGATTGGAAAAGCTTAAAAAATCTGCAAACAATTAATTTTCTTCCTTCCTTTTCCTTCGGTTATGAATGATTGCGAAATTCAAAGTAATTGCTTTTCAAATATGAACTTTTCACGTTATTTTTCGCGCAGAATTTAAACTTTCTACGTTTTTATTAGTGTATACCAAAAATATAGGGTTTTATCACTCGGTATATGGATTTTCCTTTTTTTCGCTTTGAAATCTTTCTGTCTAGCGCTTCCTTAATAAATAGTGGGAGTTTAGGGGGTGCAGCAGTTAGATTTTTTTCTTCTGATGTAGTTCACTTGCTATAAAATTTCCTTTATGAAATTAACAAATCAAACTATTTGTTGCGTGTTATGTTATGAATGAATTTATCACTTCTAGATTATGTCGAGTCCTTGATTGCAAATTGATGCTGAGTTTTAATAATAACAATAAGTAGCTTGTTGATGACATAGGTCCTGTAATGGACTCCGTTTTGGCAAGAACTGCTGACGTTGTTAACGAAATTTTGCTGACGTTCCTGTACACGCTTTTGGTTCGTTTTTGTTTTTACGAAAAATTTGAGGTTGTGCTGAAGCGTGATTTTTATTAAACTGATGCTTGAAACTTAATTTCGTTGTAGTTTGGAGCACTCTTTTGTTGTAATTTCAGCAATGTATTTGACATTCGTTGAAATTAATGTGTTTTCTTCAAAATTGTTGAATTTTTATTTATGCTTTTTTGTTAAATTTTACGCAATTTGTTCTTTTGCAGTTAATTTGTTTTTTTTTGCTTACGCTTTTCAAAGTCTCTTTTTTAAAAGTGTTTGCTGGGTTTCTTGTGGTTTTTGACACTTAGTAACACGACGCACGTCACAATCGATTATGTTGCAATAGTATAAATTAGACATTACAGTTTTACGTTACGCACACATACAAAAATTTGGCGTACGCTATTGTCTTTTTTTATTCAAAAGGTTTTTTTTTTTCTTTAACGGCAAAAAATTTTTTTACTCAAATATTACTGATCACACGATATTTCCGCTTTGCAGGTATTCTTCTACTTTTTTCTATATATTTCTGAGAGACCGCTTTTTTATTGCTTTAGCAAAGTTATGTTTTACAGCTGAAAACTGTAACAGTAAAGAAATTGGATTATGTGGGAAAAGCGTCCAGTGCTCGATATACGAAAATTATGGCACAAAGCGGACCACGCTTTTTCCACAATACTATTATGTAGGCTTTTTAAAATTATTTTCAACTTTTTAGTTCAATACTCTCTAAAAGCGTGAGTTTTAGTTTTTTTTAAACTATATTTATTTTTTACTTTTTAGTCACATGTCCTATGGAATTTATTTATTTATTTTATTTATTTATTTATTGAATAGTCTACAGATTGAAAAAAATCTTACAGACTAATTTTGAAAATATACATAAAAACAGAAAAGTAAACAGAAAATGTAAGTAAAGTACAACCAATTGTTTACAGTTTACAAATTAAATCTAGACAAAGCATGATATAAAATATTAGGTAAAAGCATTTGAACTTAACTTTACTAACATAATAGTTTATAAAGAGTATCAGTATATTATAGGCATAATTATTATTATTTGTTAAAAACAATGAGTTACACTTATAAGACTATATATGTCTTTTCACAGCGCATCAAAGGTAATATATGTTTACACAATAGGGGGACTCATCAAAGCTTATAAACACCTTATAAAGCGTGTAAACGTATAAATTTATCAAGTGTGTAAATGAACTGTCAAAATTTGTATGGAACGCAGTTTACACAAATTTAATAAACTTCCGCGTCGATTTTGGTTTGTAAAAGAGTGCGTAAATTTATACAATGCAATGACGACGTTCGGCATGTAATTTTTTAATGCATTCAATGCACACTGGACAAAAAGAGAAGAATATTCTGAAAATGGGTCGAAAATTACTTTTTTAATGAGAATTTCGAAATAAAAAGTTTTGGTTTGACATCAAGTACACATAAATTTATCTAGGGCGTTCATCTAACTGAGCTGATAAATGTATAAACTTACGCATTTCGTAAACTTATAAGAGTTGATGAATCCCCTTAATATCTCAACTTAGGTAGATTATTTTAAAACTATAACTAATAACATCAAATATTTTGAATAAAGAAAGGGAGAAAACGGGAATAGTGTGAAGGAAAATGCAGAAAAGGAAAATTAGGAGTAGTCGATCGAAAGAAGGACAGTAGTATATAGAGAAGAAGGAAAAATAAATATCTAAATGAAAATCTTGATGAAATATGTAATCTTATATAGTACCAAAAAATTTATATATTTCTGTTTCGTAATTTCTTGAGTTTAATTTTGTTTTAATCATATTTGGAATCGAGTTCCAAAGTCTCACTGCGTTAATGAAAAATAATCTAGATGATGTCAAATACGTGTATCTAGGAATAATTAATTTATGATGCCTATTGGACCTGCTGTGTTGGAGCTTTTCGTACGGAGATTGCGTCAGAATCAGCTTAAATAAAAAAATACAACTTCTTGCGTCAAGATACTTTTCAATATTACACCCTAAAATTTTATCTCTCCACAAGGAAATGTGATCAAACTTTTTTATTCCATACACATAACGAGTAACATTGTTGAACACGACATTAATTTTATGGGACGATATCGAGTCGATATTACTATAGACAATCGCAGAGTATGTTATAAGTGGTAAAATGAGTTGCTTGGCTAATTTGAGTCTGGTATCTTGTGGTGTAAAAGACGCGGAAGTCCTAAGACGGCGTAACACTGCATATACATTTGCTACAACTTTGTTAATATGATCCCGACAGTTCAACTTGGAATTAATAACAAAGCCAAGATTTTTTATTTTCTCGGTAATTGACAAAGCAGTGTTGCCGACGACAAGTTCGGGAATGTCGGTCAGATTAATAACGCTGTTGCTAATAGGTAGGACAAACGACTTTAGAGCATTTAGACACAAACAGTTATCATTAGCCCACATCAATATCGCTGACAAATCACTATTAATTCTACAACACAGATCTTCGACAAGACCAATACGACCGGACAAGTATAGCTGAATATCATCAGCATATGCATGTACGTTCACATATTGGCACACAGTAAAAACATCATTTACAAATATACTAAACAATAACGGTCCAAGAACAGAACCTTGTGGAACGCCGGATGAAGTATAACATTCAAGAGATGAAAGATCCTTAACTCTTACTTTTTGAGATCGTCCCTCAAGGTAACTAGACATAAGCATAACTGAGCTATCTGAAAAGCCAAACAGATTTCTAAGTTTTTTTACACAAGAGATTGTGGTTCACCAGATCGAAGGCCTTCGAAAAGTCTAGCAGGCAAAGAAGAGTCAAGTCACCACTATCATATGGGACCCTTATATCATCTAATATCTTAGCCATTGCAGTGGAACAGCTGTGATGGGCTCTAAATCCAGACTGAAGTGGTGATAATAGTCTTCTTTCCTGTAGATAAAACGAAATCTGAGAGGCCATCAGTGACTCACATACTTTTGAAAGAGCTGGTAGTGTACTCACTGGGCGGTAATCACATGGGCTAGTAGCATTTGATTTTTTCGCTATTGGACGTATAATGGCCTTTTTCCACTCAGAAGCGAAGCAGTGATTGATCTCATGAGTGATAGTTCCGAGGATCCATGGTAAAGCAATTTTTACAAACCTGAGCGAAACTCCATCTTCCCCTATTGCATTTGATTTTATTCCCGTCAGGGCCTTCAGAACATCATTTTCACTCACGGCCGTAAACTCGAACCTACCTACAAGACCATTTACAGCTGGAACACCCCCATAACTCGGTGGAAGATTAAGGCCACTACTTGCACTAGCAAAATAGGTGTTCAGCACATCCGGGTCCAGTTCACACTCTGTAGCATTCTTTCCATGAACATTTAATTGTTTAAGGTTGCGCCACAAATCTCTACATGGCTGCCTTGCATTGAGTTTGTTCCGACAATACCAACTCTTCGCTTTTCTAATGACCAGCGTCGCTTCATTTCGCGCAACCTTATATTGGGTACAACAACTGTCACTCAACGTCCTTCTCCACTTCGCATACATCTTATTACGCTTTTTAATTGTCAAACAGACCTTTTTAGTGTACCACGGACATGATCGACTCACTGGACGAACATAACGAACAGGAACATGGACATCAAAAAGTGCTAAGAGGTTTTTATTTAAAAATTCAAGCTTTTTATCAACCGTATCATAAAACCAGCAATCGTCCCAACAAATATTAGACAAATCACAAAACAAAGCATCAACATTTAGGGACTTAAAATCACGAAACGAAAAACCAACATCAATGACAGAACGATTAAGAGCTATATCTAAAGAACAAAATATGAGATCATGGTCAGAAATAAAAAATAGTTGGTCAAATTTAACATTTATATGGTCAGATGTTATAAAGATATCTAAAAGGCTAGGATTGCAATTTTCCCCATACCTAGTAGGTACAGACTTGTTAACGATAACAAGGCCTGCTGTCGATACATGGTCAAGTAGTTTTCTGGTATACGAGTCGTCAACAAGTAAATTAACATTAAAATCTCCACAAACTACATAATATTCATAGTCAAGTAAAAACACTGACAACTCTTCAAAAAAAACATCTAACAAGCAGGACTTACTCGGATTATACACACACGTTAATAACACTTTACTAACACCATCGGAAATTTCGCATATTAGGAATTCAGTTTCGGAGTTTTTGGACTCTGACAATATTTTTATTTTAAGATTGGTCCTGCAGTATATCGCCACTCCTCCACCCCTTTTAAGACTTCGATCAAACCTAAGCAAGTTATAGTTTTGAATATTATATGACAGATTGGGAACGTCAGCACTGAACCAAGTCTCCGTAACACATACAACATCAACAGTAGAATCAGCAAAAATGTTTCGGGCATAATCTAGTTTTTCAGCATTGAGACTACCTGCATTAAAATGCACTACATTGAAACCTTTGTTTTGTTTGCACAAGATATCAACCATCACCTTATGATTTTCATTAACGCTAGTTTGATTAGAACCCATCATATTGGTCATAATAGCACATTACAAAACAGAACAAGTTTGCATATGTACTAAAACCCAAGAAAAAAGCAAAGGTTAAGACGAGAGTAGAAGAAGACAAGAAAATAGAATATAAACAGAAAATAGAAGTGTGACTTAACTTAATATAACAAACATGATTTAAAAAACATAACATAAACTCATAAATAAAAACAGACAGTCATAAAGTTGTTAGGCGCTCTATCTCATCTTCAGTTGAAACTCTTACTGCATCCACTTCTTCGCGAGCACGAACATACACCCTTCCCCTTAGTGAGAATACTGACACCAGCCTATTTCTCTTTTTTAGCTGCAATGCAAATTTGAGTAGCTCACGATTGCGCTTTGAAAGGGACTCGTGCATATAGATACGTTTATCTGAGTCATGGCCAATGTCTCTAAGAGAAACACCTCTTTTCTTCGCTTTATTAAATTTAGCAACAGCTCTAAGCAAAAGAGACCTGTCACTGCACTACATATGTTGCTAAATACTTCGCTCACATTTGCATCTCTATTTTCTGGTATGCCGTTTATGATGACATCAGCAGCCACCCGGTCATTCTCACACTCACTTATGTTTGCTCTTAGTTCGAGAACTTCGCTATACAAGTCTTTTATTAGTGCATTATCATTTTCAACTTTTTCCAATCTGCTTTCAAACGTACGAATACTCTGCTTCACATTCTCCACTTCTCCCGCCAACTCTTTAAACTTCTTCATTAAACGTTTCTCGGCTTCTTTTATCACCACCCTCACCGCATTTTCAATTTTCTCTTCCATTTGTCTCCACACATCATCAGAGAAATCCACTGATATTGTTGTTGCCTGACTTGGCGAAGCAAAGGCTGATCTAGTAGTTGGCATTTTAGAAAAAAGCACAGTCCAGGCAGGAAAACAGGTTTGCAACAACAATAATCTGTTTGGTTGAGTAAAAGCGTCGGCAAGAGTGACACAAAAGAACAATAGAAAACGAAGAGTTTTGTGTTTTTGTGTATAAATATATTTTTGTTAGTTTATTAGATTATTTCTTTGTTGGCTTTCTTTTTGTTTTCTTGTATGCAAAAATTTAAGTTCAATAACACTTGATAAAGTTGGACAGCTGATAAATAACAAATACTTGCTGTTTTATTTTAACTAAGCTCAACTTCTGCACAAATTACACAAAATTATATAGGACGAAATGTAGACACATCCGCACAGCTCGGTGGTTTACTGATTATATCATATATTTATATATGTTAACATGGAACACGTTAACATTTGCTGATCGATACTTTGAGTGATCAGCAAAAGCACAAAAATAAGAGCGGAAGTGCAGCTTGGGTTGCACAATGTTTCCCACAGTAAAAGCCAGACGCACCGTCAGCAACAGGAAGCCACCTTCAACACGCGCAGCCCAGTTTGGCAAATTCAGAGAATCAGCGTCAACGTTTGGCCGGTGCTAGTAGGTTAGCTTTTAAGTAATTTTAATTGTTAACTTTAGTCTTTGTCTTGCTGGTATCAATAAAGGTTGACTACAACCCAATTTCAAAAATATATTTTTTTCTGGGATTTCACTTAAAATCCCGTAACTGGCGCCCAACGTGGGGCCTACGTTAGTCGTGTGTTTTAAACTCGTGCGCGTTAATAAACTGAAGCATAAAATCCTGGAAGCAGAAAGCGCATAAAGGATAGAAGCGTTAATAAACTAAAGCATAAAATCCTAGAAGCAGAAAGCGCCTAAAGGGTAGAAGCGTTAATAAACCGAAGCATAAAATCCTGGAAGCAGAAAGCGCCTAAAGGGTAGAAGCGTCAATAAACTGAAGCAGAAAGCGCATAAAGGGTGGAATAACACACCAAAGCCGTAGGTCCTTTTCGCCAGCAGCAAAGTACTCACCAACAGCTCAGGAAACGAGGTGCCCTAGTAGCCAACAAAAGCAAACGGGAAACGTCAAGCGTTAGCCGACTGATGCTGCTAATAACGTAAGCATAGTATTTAAGTGAGTGAAAAACTTTAAAAAAATAATAAAGAAAAATTAAATTAGGTAATTAAGTAAAAATAAATCTCATGAAAATAGATTTTAAATTAAACCAAAAAGTGAGTGAAATTTTAAGAAATAATAAAGAAAAATTTTAAATTAGGTAATTAAGTGAAAATAAATCAACTGAGAATTGAATTTAAACTAAACAAAAAAGTGAGTGAAAAATTGTAAGAAATACAAACAAAATTTTAAAGTAATTAAGCAAAAACAAATTTCCTATTTAGAAAATATATTTTTTTAATTAATTCCTTTTAAGTTAAAATTTAGTGAATATATTAAAAACCTTTCTCCTTGAATAACACAAAGAAAACAATTTTTAACTGAAGAGCTTGTACAGCTCATAATTTAAAGAAATCTCTAGAAATAAAATAAAAACAACTCTGCGATTCACCACCAAAGGGACCCTCCAGAGATTGTTAAAGTTCCACAAAACATCAAAAATATACATAAATAATAAAGTGAAAAGAATAGGCTAAGTAAACTTAAAATGTCAAACCCTCAAAATCTTATTCGACCACCTGTGCTAAACGCACCACCTCCTCCACCCGCTGCTCCCATTAACACTTCCTTATCGATGGACCAGTTGTCGGAGGTCATATCTGGCATCGTAACCAATATATTCCGCCAACAAGGGCGAAACATGGTTCAAGCCGCCCTCAACCCCAACGCGAGTTTTTCCGACGTTGCGGATATAACCATAGACACTGTTTCTCCCAACATCTCGGAGCTAGACAAGATACCCGATGTGGTAAGGTGTCTTCGCGAATTCTCAGGCGCACCTGGAGAATTCAACTCGTGGAAGAAAAGCGTGGACAGGATCCTTCAGATCTACGAGCCACAAAGGGGATCTCCCAAATACTATGGGATCCTCAACGTTATCCGCAATAAAATTGTCGGAAACGCCGACATTGCCTTGGAGTCATACAATACTCCACTAGACTGGAAAGCAATTTCCAGATGCTTAACGCTGCACTATGCGGATAAGCGCGACTTAGGTACTCTTGAGTACCAGATGACGTCGCTTGTGCAGGGTAACCTGACAATTCAGGAATTTTACCAGCGAGTATACTCGCACATGTCGCTTATTCTTAATAAGCTCGGCTGCATGGATGTCGGCACAGAAGCCATGCATCTGCTTACCCGCACATACAGGGACAAGGCGCTGGACACGTTCATTCGTGGGCTTAAAGGAGACTTGCCAAGACTCCTAGGAATGAGGGAACCCGCTGATCTCCCTCAAGCCCTCCACTTGTGTTTAAAGCTTGAAAATCAAAACTACAGGTCCCACTATGCCTTAATAAACAATGGCCAGCCCAAGAGGGCTTCGGACATCCGTCCACCCCTTCCTCCCAAAAGGCTTAATAACGAATTTTACCCCGAATTGGCATTCATGCCTCAACCCAGGTCGAACACAACTCCTCCCTACAGGCCTCCCCAACCGAATTTTCATTATCAATTTCCCCAAACAAATTACCAATTCCAACATCCCCAACCAACCTACCAATACCAACATCCTTACCAACAAAACCAGTACATTCCACGTCCTAATAACCCACCACCTCGTCCAACCCAAAAACCTCAACCACGACCAGAACCAATGGATATCGATCCATCCCTACGAACAAGAAACCTTAACTACATGAACAGGCCACGTCCCAATGATCCTACTAACAAAAGACCACCTAACACTAACCCTCCCGCACCTCCTAACAAAATACAAAGAAACTTCCACATCGAACAAACGACCGAACAAGACCAGTACAACCTAAACGAATATAATCCCACTAACCAAGAGTATGAACCTAATACTAATGACACCTATAATAACCATAATAATAACCATAATAATAGTGAATTAACCAATGAATTCATAGATACAACCGATCTACATTTTTTAGAATGAATCACTCTTCGTTGCCTTATATCGAGTGCAAGCTGAAGAGTGGAAACATAGTAAAATTTCTCATAGATACAGGATCAACAAAAAATTACATCCAACCATCCATCGTACCAAAACCCATAAAAAACGAAGAAATTTTTTTTGCAAAGTCTATAGCGGGAGACATTGAAATTAAAGAACACACTTTCCTAAACCTATTCCACATAAATAAAAAATTAAAATTTTACCTACTCCCCACCCTTCGGTCATTTCATGGAATCCTCGGGAATGACAGCCTCAAAGAGCTAGAAGCTGTTATTCACGTCAAAGATAACTTTATGGAAATACAGGGGAATACCAAAATAAAACTAAAACAATTTCAGTCAAAATCTGTTAATAAAATTGAACTCAATGATGACCATTTGTCAACAAATCAACGAAAAAATGTCGATAATTTAGTAAATCATTTTCCAAATCTATTTTCCGAACCTAATGATAAACTCACATACACTACTAAAGTCGTAGGCGAAATCCGTACCAACAATGACACCCCCGTCTATACAAGATATTACCCCTACCCAATGTCGCTGAAAAATGAAGTTGAGTCCCAGATTAAAAAAATGTTAGACGACGGTATTATTCGACCATCAAGGTCACCGTATAATTCACCCATTTGGGTCGTTGCGAAAAAACCCGACTCTCAGGGTAACAAACAGTACAGAATAGTAATTGATTATCGCAAGCTTAACGCGATCACTATAGCAGATCGCTATCCAATACCGCAAATTAACGAAGTACTGTCCCAGCTTGGTAAAAATAAATATTTTTCCGTCTTGGATTTGAAGAGCGGATTTCACCAGATCCCTCTCAAGGAATCCGATATTGAGAAAACAGCTTTCTCAATAAATAATGGCAAATACGAGTTCACAAGACTGCCATTCGGATTAAAGAATGCCCCGTCAGTATTCCAACGGGCCCTAGATGACATTCTTCGCCATCAAATTGGCAAAATTTGCTACGTCTATATCGACGATATAGTTGTTTTCAGTAACTCCGAAGAGGAGCACACCCTCCACCTGCAAGAAATTTTTAAAACGCTCGAAGATGCGAACATGAAAATTCAGCTGGACAAATGCCATTTTTACAGGGACTCCGTAGAGTTCCTAGGATTTATTATATCCTCAAAAGGCATAACAAAAAATCCCGCAAAGGTAGAAGCAGTTGCAAAAATACCTTACCCACAAAATATAAAACAACTCCGCTCATTCCTAGGTCTCTCAGGATATTACCGCCGCTTCATAAAAGATTATGCTAAGTTGGCAAAACCTTTAACCTTACTTCTAAGAGGGGAAGAAGGCCGCATATCTAAAAACAAGTCAGCCAAAATAAATATAGACTTGAACGATGAGGCAAAAGATGCCTTCAACAAAATAAAAAAATCCCTTATATCTGATGACGTTATTCTCTCATACCCTGACTTCAGTAAAGAGTTCCATTTAACCACCGATGCCTCAAATTATGCCATCGGTGCAGTCCTTTCCCAAGATCAAAAACCAATCGCCTTCATTTCACGAACACTTACCAAGACTGAAGAATCCTACGCTGCGAACGAGAAAGAGTTCCTAGCTATAATATGGGCCTTGAATAATTTTAGAAACTATCTGTACGGCTCAGCAAGAGTTAAAATATTCACGGATCACCAGCCGCTAACGCATGCCCTAAGCAATAAAAACAACAATTCCAAAATGAAGCGCTGGAAAGCCATCCTTGAAGAATATAATCACGAGCTTCTGTATAAACCTGGCACAACTAATGTCGTAGCCGATGCGCTATCAAGGATGCCAGGTGAACCTATAAATTCCCTATCAGTATCCCAACACAGCGACGAAAGCTCATCGCATAACCTAATCCCATCCGTAGAAACACCAATAAACGTATTCAAAAACCAAATTTTTTTTAATATAGCCGATACCTCGTCATATCAATTTAAAATAGTGTTCCCTACTTACCACAGACACATTTTGGAAGAACCCGACTATACCCCCGAAATTTTAAAGAACCTTCTGAAAAGATACCTTAATCCTTCCGTTGTCAACTGTATTAAAACAGAGGAAAGAATTATGGGAAAAATCCAAGAAATTTATCCAATACACTTTAACAATTACAAAATCCGGTTTACACAAATACAAGTGCAGGATATCACAAATGAACAAGAACAGGAAGAAATCATTGTGAAAACCCACAAAAGAGCACATCGTAACTGTCGAGAAAATAAAACCCAAATCCTAGAAAATTTTTACTTTCCTTCCATGACCAAAAAAATAAATAGAATAATCCAACAGTGCTCAATTTGTAAAGAAAATAAATATGACCGAAACCCCACAAAACCCAAAATAGGAGAAACCCCTATCCCTCAATTCCCAGGGCAAATATTGCACATTGATATTTACATAACTGAGAGAAATATCGTCCTTACAGCAATAGATAAATTTTCAAAATATGCCCAAACAAAAATCCTTAGATCGAGAGCCATAGAGCACGTTAAGGAACCTCTCCGCGAACTACTTTTCCAGTTCGGCGTACCCGAATTAGTAGTAATAGACAACGAAACATCCTTGAATTCAGCTTCCATTCGATTCCTTTTGGAAGATACCCTAAACATACAAATTTTTAAAACACCGCCTTATGCAAGTTCCGTGAATGGTCAAATAGAGCGATTTCACTCGACCCTCACAGAAATAATGCGTTGTTTAAAAGCAGAGCGAAGCTTCACTTCATTCGCCGAACTCCTCGACAACTCCGTCTATGAGTACAATAATACAATCCACTCGACTACAAAAAAGAAACCAATAGAGGTATTTTTTGGTAGAAGAGTTACAACCGACCCAAGCCAATTCGAAAGGGCTAGGGCTGAGAATATAGCCGAACTAAGAAATAAGCAGGCGAAAGATCTCGCCTACCATAACAAATCCAGGCACCCCATTAAAGCGTATAATCCGGGTGACACCATTTATGTCAAAATAAACAAACGGTTAGGATCCAAAATCTCAAAAAAATTTAAAAAAGAAATAATAAGGGAAGACCGGAATTCAACAGTCCTGACAGAATCAGGAAGAATTATACACAAAAGCAACATAAAAAACCAAAATTAACTTTTCCTTTCCTTATTTACAAATTAATTTTTCCCTTCCAGATTCCTCCTCATTTACCCGATAACCGCATCAATAGACATTTACGACTACTCCACTGCACAACTAGTCACGATAAATGACGGACTTGCTAAAATCCAGAACGGAGCATTTAGGCTCATACACGTAATCGACCTTAACAAATACGAACAATTCCTGACGGACATGTACAGTTTCACCTCCTCCGACATCCCTAAAGACACAATCCTGTACCCCATATTAAAACACGAATTAACACAATCCCTGCAAATTTTAGAAACAATAAAACCTGTCGGGAAAAAACAAAAAAAAAGATCCATAAACATTTTAGGAACGGCTTGGAAATGCATTGCCGGAAGCCCCGATCACGAAGATCTGGAGGCAATAAACAATAATTTTAATAAAATCAATAGTAACAATAATAAACAAGTATTAATAAATAATATTTTTAACGAGAAAATTAACAATATAAGTATGATAGTAAATAATCTGTTTAATAATATAAGGAAAGATACATACATAGAAAATGAAACAATTACTAATTTGCAAAATAGGATAAGATTAATAAAAGAAGAGTTGATTAATATAAAATACGCCATACAATGGGCAAAAAAAGATATTTTAAACACATTATTGTTAAATAAAAATGAAATTGAAATTGCTTTAGAAAAACTAGAAGATGATGAAATACCATTTAAGAATGCCGAAGAAGCATTAGAAATATCGAATGTAAATGTAATAAGTCAAAATATGACAATTTTTTACTTGGTAAAAATACCACTAACTATTAAAGAAAATTTTCAAAAAATTATAATTAGACCAGTTGTTAAAGAAAATAAAACCATAATTAATGTCGAATTTGAAAAAATTTTAAAAGGTACAAAAGATACCTATGGAATTAAGAAATTGTGCGATAGCTATAAGAAAATTGAAATTTGTAAGCAAACCAATTTAATAAATATAAGTAATAGTAGTTGTATTCCTAGAGTAATTAATAGTTTGAATTCATCGTGCACCATAACGAACAGCCAACACATCCAAGAAATTGAAGAGATAAAACCCGGTATATTACTACTTAATGGCTTCAAAGGCGAAATACTTGCTGACGGAATGCAAAAAAATGTGTCAGGGACACACCTTATTAATTTTCATAACTCAACGTTACAGATAAATAACCAATTCTACATTAATTACGATTTGATTCCGCTGCCTGCTATTCCAGCAGTCCTACAACCTGCACCAATTGAAAAAAACCGAATCGAGTTACTTTCCCTGGAAGCTTTAAAAGAATTCCATATCGACAACATAAGAAGAATAAATATCCTCAAAACAGCAACAATATCCAATAGCTCACTTTCACTTGGAGCAGTTGCAACTACAATAATTGCCATTATAATTTTTTGCAAATTTTGGAGAAAGCACCAAACCAAAATAATAATATCTCCGATCCCAGAAACTCACCAAATTCCTTTGGCAAATATAAACTTAGATAAAACTAAGGAGCATCCTAATGATCAGAATACTTACATAAACTTCAACAACCTACCCTATTTCTAATAAACGCTCGAGGACGATCGTTTTTAAGAGGGGAAGTGTTAACATGGAACACGTTAACATTTGCTGATCGATACTTTGAGTGATCAGCAAAAGCACAAAAATAAGAGCGGAAGTGCAGCTTGGGTTGCACAATGTTTCCCACAGTAAAAGCCAGACGCACCGTCAGCAACAGGAAGCCACCTTCAACACGCGCAGCCCAGTTTGGCAAATTCAGAGAATCAGCGTCAACGTTTGGCCGGTGCTAGTAGGTTAGCTTTTAAGTAATTTTAATTGTTAACTTTAGTCTTTGTCTTGCTGGTATCAATAAAGGTTGACTACAACCCAATTTCAAAAATATATTTTTTTCTGGGATTTCACTTAAAATCCCGTAACTTATATATGTATAAAATATGAAAATTGTAACGATCACTTACGGCGAGTTGTGCGTTTTACCTCCGCGCCAAATCTTATTTGCACAACTTCGCCGCACTGATCCCCACCACAAAAAATGTCTTCGCCTGTTTTCTTTCGTCTAGGCGCGCCGGACCATGTACCGCCACTTCCTCAATTTTCCAAGAATCCCAGAATCCAAAAATTTTCACAATTAGTTTTCACAGCTACCCCGGAACTTCTCTGATGGGCCTTTCGCCCAGTACACTTGTAAAACAAAACTTTAAGCACTTCTTCACAGCGCGGAGGCAGTCGTATGCCGTGACGGTAATAGTTCGATACTTAAGATAAATAAGCTCAGTAGGGAGCTGATGCGTGGTGCCCAGAAGGGGGCACTTGAGCCAGGAAGGACTCTATAGAATAGGCTCAGTAGGGAGCTGATGCGCGGTGCCCAGAAGGGGGCATTTGAGCCAGGAAGGACTCAGTAGAATAAGCTCAGTAGGGAGCATATATGTAGTGCCTAGAAGAGGAAATATATTAATACTAATATCGTTACGTATTTAAGACCGTAAGTAGATATTTTTGAATAAAAAGCAGCGAGTCGCAGACATCAATATTCTTACAGTGCTTGTTGAAATCGTAACTCAAGATTCGGAGAGGTTCATGCAACTCAAAATTGGTTCTGCATATGTTTAAGTAAATTGGTTGGAAATGTCTGGAGGGTCTAATGGGGACATTAAAGAAAAGTTCGCCAAGCAAGAATGGGCTATCTATTATCCCTTTTGTGAGTTTCACCATAAATAACACTCCAAGCATTTCCCTACGACTTTACAAAGTAGGAAGCTGTATAAGTTTCAATCGACTACAGTAGGAAGGAAGATTCATAGACGGGTCCCATGGTAAATTTCTTAACGCAAAGAGCAAAAATTGTTTTTGAACCGACTCCAGCTTATCACAATGAATTTGGTACTGTGGGTTCCAGATTATGGAAGCGAATTCCAGTAACGGCCTTACCAAAGAAGTAAAAAGAGCTTTAGTAACATAAGGGTCATTAAATTCTTTAGACCACCGTTTAACGAACGCCAGGGTACCTTTGGCTCTATTCACGCACGATTCGATATGTGATTTAAAGTCCAGTCTAGGATCCATTGTAACGCCTAAGTCAACAAAACTAGTGACTTGTCTAATAGTATAATCATCAATAGAGTACTCATATGATTGGTAGTATTTTCTGGTGAAGCACATATACTTGCACTTAGGTAAGTTCAGTGACATAGCATTCACATTGCACCATTCAACTAGCCTGCACAGATCTGATTGAAGATGTACCCTATCATCTAGTGCACGGATAGGCATAATCAGTTTAACATCATCGGCATACATTAAGGGCTTGCAAAACTTGAAAACATTAGGGAGGTCATTAATGAACAAAAGAAAAAGAACAGGACCAAGGTGACTTCCCTGTGGAACGCCAGAAGTCACATCTATAAATTGAGACTTGCAATTATTAAATATAACTTGTTGCTTTCTCTCATTTAAGTAAGACGATATCCATTCGAGAAATAAAGGTGGAAACCCCAGCTGGTCAAGTTTGAACAGCAGGATAGAATGAGACACTTTATCAAATGCCTTACTAAAATCTGTATATATGACATCCGTTTCACAGTTGGCCCTAAGGCTTTTGAAAACATGTGTTGTGAACTCGAGCAAGTTTATCACAGTAGACTTACCCTTGCGAAACCCGTGTTGTGATAGGTCCAAACCATAGTACAACTGTACAAGTAAGATATGAATCAGCTGTTCGACTTACAGCTGTGCTCACCTGATCGGGTTCCCCTTATTGGAAGCCACTCAACGAAGGGTGTCATTCGTTAGGACCGAAATAAAAGTACTAGTAGCTCATGACAAATGTTTAATAACCTCATAAATAATAGAAACTATTTGCCGAAAATTATTTATTATAGCAACTAATTTGATCTGGAAATGTTTGTATAAAGATTTTACTTGTTTAGTGAAAATTTTTTCATATTTTCTAAAACTTTTAGCACTACGCAGAAAAGCAATCCTGTGGTTGATATTTCCATGACAACTCTCTTGTTCTTCTTTGTTTACATAAAACGCAACTTGCTAACTGTATAAATTTCTGTGAATATTTTTAACAAACAAGCATTTTTCTTACTTACAGCGTATATTAGTAAAGTGTCCCACCATTTAAATGTGTTTTTTCATAGATGCCTGTGCTTATTTTCTTTTTGTACTTTGTGTGTGCGTGGCGTGCATATAAGGGAGTGTTCACAAACTGCTACAAAGTTGCTTATATGGCGTTTCCACCAAACATACACAGCATCCTTTGGGTTTGGAATAATTGTCAACTGTTTCTGATGCGTGTTCCTCCTCGTTGCTCGGGCGTGATAGATCACGTAGCTTTGTTATGAATAATCATAGCAATTAAATAATTATTATTATTACCTTGCATTAAACTCGAGGAAAAGCGACAACAAAGACGACGTATTGCACCCTCGCTGTTAATATTGAGATTTATCACCACATTTTCCATTAAATAATGAATAAACACACATATTTATATAAAAAATCATTGTTTATTTAAATAAATAAATAAAGAAAATAAGTGAGTCCCATAACTCAAACATAAAAAAGTTACTATAATTGCACAGGTGTAAAAGTAGGTCGCCTCCCAGTTGGTGCACCCTGGGTAACGCTAAATGACCTACATAGCCTGCACGGCTAGTTTAGTTTCTTGTATTGCCGGATCTACGAGAACGGTACCAGTACTTGTGCTGTACCCATCGTGCCGAAACGACCCGGGCCGTTTTCTTATATCGACCCGGCCAAGAGCAATACACTCGAGGTGACCCTGTCTGACATTTAGGCAGGGCTACACCTCGTTACAACAACAACAACTATAATTGGACACAGTGCACTAAATCATTATTCTCACACATTCTTAATAGTAATATATTAAAAATTTAAGATTAGTGAGCTGTATCCATTTATGAAAGTTGTCATTGCTTTTCCACACCACCCAGGAGGCAGCAATGTAGGCGCGTTACCGATTTTTTAGGTGTTCGGTTCCCCTAGAGGCCTATTTTCACCAATATACGTAGTAATTACATAAAAACGTAAAAAACAAAAATCAAACTTATTAATAAAAATAAAAATAAAATTGCACATTTTAAAAATTCAGGTACAATAACTAAAAATAAATATAAAAAATCTAAACAAAACTACTTAGGGGAAATAAAAAAGTATATTCAGTTCAAATAAAACTATTTACAATATTTACAAAAACACCCATAGTGAAACCTTATTAAAAAAAATTTCGGCTGACGAATAAGAGTATTGGAAAGAAGCTTGTGGCCTTTAAAAAAATATCTAAATCTATCTAATCTAAATAAACATAATCGAAAACAAAAATATAAATTATAAAAAAGTAAAAAAAAAACCAAAAGTGTTTGCTAAAATTGAAATGATTTTTTTTTTTTTATATAATAAAAAAGCATTTTAAAATAAAAGGAAAACGGCGTTGTAAATTAAACAAAAAAACATTGCGTTGTAAAATAAAATGTATAAAAGATCAAAAATAAAAAGCAGGAATCTTTACCAATAAACACACATTTTTTATAATACCCGTTTTGGTCCGTTAGGGATACAATTTTTTCTGGAAACAAATATTTAAAAAATATTAAGTATACATGTAGAACATTTCTTAAATAGCTTTTTGCTTTAATTTACACCATATAAACTTAAATGGTTAAATAACAATACTTAAAAATAAATGGGTTTATATGTATACATATATATTTTTTTACTAAACTCAAACTCTATAAAGCTAAGAAAATTATGAATGGCATAATATCTAATATCTGAATTTATGCACAATAATTGCCCATAAAGAACTTAACAAGAATTATTGAAAGAATATTTTCTCATATTTAAAACTTAGTCACTTTATACACTCACTTTGGCATTTCTGTTTCTGCAGGAAAAGGGTATCGCGGGACTCCTAATCCGCATCCTAAAATACAGCAATGGTCGGGCATTTCTGGAAACGAACAACTTTGTTAGATACATGTATGCATGTCTTATTTGCTAAAATTCTTATTACCACACACTATTTTTTTCCACTTTAACTCGGCAAAAATATCTGAAAGACGGAAAAATGTTGTTCTTTGTAAATAAATTAAATTATTAGCCGAAATTGTTTTATAAAATTAAATATTAAAATAAACTTTTTTTGAAACGACTCACTTCATCAACTGCTTCGTATGAACTAACAGTTGTGTATACACACACATATGTACGTACATATTTACGCGCAGGATTGCATTTCACGTCTGCAATGTATTTCAAAATATTCTTATTCATAAAATATGTAAATATATTGAAATCATTTCATTTATCATCAAAATAAATATTGAAATGTATAAAAACTGCAAAATATATTGATATTCAAATAGTTATAGTTCATATAATTGAAATGACATTATTTTTCATAAAAAAACAATAAATTTTATCCAAATCACAAAATTTGTTTAGTTCATAGGCATACATTTTGCTCTACATTTCCATACTAAATTGCTTTAAAAATATACCTACACAGCAACCCTGTATGGAGATTTCACTCCATTTCTTCTTGGAAATTTCAACCCTGGGCCTCGGGTTGCTGTGTTAGTTAAGCTAGTTTGACACTGTCTACAGTGTCAAAATTGGGTGTATTAGAAAGAGAGAGAAATAAGGATAACTTACTTGTAGACCTGTACTATGGTCCACACCCGAAGAGACTGAGAAGGCTAATTGCTTAGTGACAATAGATTCGAAAAGTTTGGGAATAACACTGAGCTTTGCTATTCCTCTATAGTTCATGATATTTGATCTACCTCCATTTTTATATAAAGGAATTATAAATGACTCCTTCCACTTTTTAGGAAATATTCCTTGCTTCAAAGACGCGTTAAACAAAGACGTTAAAGGTCGACAAAGGAACTGAGCAGAAGTCTTCAGCACAACTGAGGGAATTTCATCAGGACCACTGGAATACGAGCTTTTCAGATTTACAAGATCCACTAGTACCTCGTTATAAGAAATAACAGGAACCGGTGTTGAATTAAGGGAAGACAATTTGTAAGGATAATCCAAAGGTCTTGAATCCAATGAAGTTGAGTAGTTAGATTTAAAGAAGGTTGCAAACATATTGGCAATTTCATCGCCATCTTGAGAAACTAGATCATTAAACTTCATTACTGAGGGAAACCCTTTTGCCTTCCTTTTCGAATTAACGAAGCTGTAAAACGACTTAGGGCTAGAGAGCAGATGATTCTTAATATTTTTCAAATAATTCTTGTAACACTTTCTGTTTAGGCTATTATACTTATGACGCAAAACAGAATAAGCCGAATAGTCAGTAATTAATCCAGACAATTTGTATCGCTTAAAACAGCGCGACTTTTGATTTTTTAGGTGATTCAGTTCTTTAGAGCCCCATGAAGTATTAAAGGAAACCTTAGAGCGCTTCACAAAAGGTACGCATTTAAGAAATATTGAATGCAAAATTTTATTAAAATGGAGAATACTTTCTTCAATATCACCAGAGTATTCTGGCCACGTTATTTTTGAGACTTCCATGATAAGCTCAGAAAAATTTGCTTTTTTAAACAGAAATCTGCCAGCAGGAGCTTTTCCTGTGGTAAAACTTTGTCTCGAAGGACAATGCGATTCAATACTCATCAAGAGTGCAGGGTGAAATACATCTTCAGGCAAAACCAATGGGTCACATCTGGTTATTGAGCAATTTGAGATCAAGGTATTTACCAAGACTATTATGAATGCTGTTTAGTTGACTAAGACCACTATCAGATAGATCATTTAAAAACTCATAAAATATATCACGGGAGGAAGTAGGTACGAGGAGCCCATCCGTGAGGCTCCACGTCACACAAGGTAGGTTAAAGTCGCCAAGCACTACGATAGAATCGGAAGAACCAAGCATAGAAGAAACAGATTTCACCACAGAAGAGTGTTTCATATAAACGGAAATGTGAGATTGAGGTGGAATATAACTTACCACAAAGTACTTGTAATTTGTGAAAAGTTTTATCCGAACGCAAAGAAGTTCAACGTCATCACAGTCAGCAAAGGATATTTCTTCATCAGAAAAACTGGTGTCGATAGCAATAAGTACGCCTCCCCCAGATCTTTGTCGTGATCTGTTCTCAAACTCGCGAACAAACACATCATCAGGCCAGAATGATTTATTCAGGACAACATCAAAGCAATCCGAAGAGATGTTAATTTTGAACGATGATATACTAGTATCATGCGTAGAGTTAAATTTCACTAACTTCAAGAAAGAAGGCGAAAGTTTAGATTTAATGTAACTTTCTAAATCCTCCAAAGTAGTTTCTTTAGCAAAGCGCGAAACAAAAATGGATTTCGGCCGAGGGACAACAACTAGCTTTGTAAGTAAAGCATTCCCAGAACTAGGCCCAGGTTCCTGATTCTCAATAAGGGGAACAGGTACAGGTGGAATGGGGGAAGAGGTTTTCCCAGCAACCTCCGTAGAGGCTTGCACAGTGGTCTGCGAAGTAGTTTCAGCAGGGGCTTGCGCAGATGTTTTTGAAGTAGTTTCCGCATACGTTAAGACGTTTTCATCTGCCTCCACTGCATTTGACGTGGTTTGTGCAGTCTCCATAAGGCCTACATCACCCGTTAAAGCTCTAGACCTGGTGACGCGGGCACTAGCTGCCGGTTGTTGCGGGCTCGGGGAATTAAAAGAGATCAAAGGGTTCTCACAGGGACCAAGGCTACTCTTAGAAGGCTGCGAATTCGTCGATACCTGCGTTGCATTAGGCAGTTGTGGCGAATCTAGACGCTTAAAAGAAAGAAATTCCTCTTCGTATTGAGAAAATTTTTTGGTAAGGCTACTCAGCTCCTTCCCGATTTCCTTAAAACCATTTCTCAATGTCCTATGTAACTTGATAATCTCAATGTCAGTTACGTTACATTTAGGACATGACCAACGAAGTCCTACTCTTTTATTTATTAGGTCTAAGGCCCTACCGTTTATATTAGCGCATTTTAGGTGCGCCATGCCGTCACAAAGCCAGCAAGAAACAAACTGATCAGAATCGTTTCTTGCTTTACAATTGGCAACAATGCAGATCATGATGACAAAAAAAAAAATCCGATATAAACGGCACTCAGAGAAACGATAAAAAAGTTATTTATGAGCACTTGTTTAAGAAACAGACAAAAATTACCGAAAGCGATAAATGTAAATAGAAACAACAAATAGCGGGCACAGCAGAAAGAAAGAACAATGCACGCACCCAAACACAAGAAAAAATATAAATAAAGAGTTATTCTGGAGCTCTGGCAACAGCTGTATATAAACAGGAACAGCAAGCAGCGAACAGCGGACACAGCGGAATGAAAAGTGCACACACCAAATTAAAAGCGGCAAACACCAACAATTATACAGCAGCTTTTATATTCGATGAAATATTTGCGATGATAAAATAACAAATAAAGTCACTAAGTTTGCTACTTATGTTCTGATAAACACCGCTATAGCAGAGTATCCAATTAATAGTTTTTATTAAAGAACTAAAAGAAGTTTTATTAGTTAAATTAATGTTAAAAACAAGAAAAATCACAGAGCGATTAAAAACACGTCCGCACCAGACAGAGTTGCCAATTATTATCATCGATAAATATATCGAAAAATACAGCAGTCCAAACAAAACCTCTGGACTTCCACTCTCATTTGATACCCATATTGTTAGGAAATTTTAAGGTATTTGGCCTCACATTTTGGCAATAACTCAGTTATCAATAAATTTATCGAAAAATGTCGAAGTCCAAATGAAACCTGGGGCCATCCCCTTTCGTTTGATACCCATATTGTAGGGAAATTTTAAGGTTTTCGGGCAACCACATTTTGACCGATAACTCAGTTATCGATAAATTTATCGAAATATATCGATGTCCAAATGAAACCTGGGGCCTTCCCCCTTCGTTTGATACCCATATTGTAGGGAAATTTTAAGGTTTTCGGGCAACCACATATTGACCGATAACTCAGCTATCGATAAATTTATCGAAATATATCGCTGTCCAAATGAAACCTGGGGCCTTGACCTTTCGTTTGATACCCATATTGTAGGGAAATTTTAAGGTTTTCGGGCAACCACATTTTAACCGATAACTCAGCTATCGATAAATTTATTGAAATATATCGATATCCAAGGGAAACCTGGGGTATTCACCTTTCGTTTGATACCCATATTGTAGAAAAATTTTTTAGGTTTTTGGGCAATCATATTTTGACCGATAATTCAGTTATCGATGAAGTTATCGAAATATGTCGATGCCCAAATTAAACCTGGGGCCTTTACCTTTCGTTTGCTACCCATATTGTAGGGAAATTTTAAGGTTTTCGGGCAACCACATTTTGACCGATAACTCAGTTATCGATAAATTTATCGAAATATATCGATGTCCAAATGAAACCTGGGGCCTTCCCCTTTCGTTTGATACCAATATGGTAGGGAATTTTTTAGGTTTTTGGGCTATCATATTTTGACCGATAACTCAGTTATCGATAAATTTATCGAAATATGTTGATGTCCAAGTGAAACCTGGGGCCTTCACCTTTCGTTTGATACCCATATTGTAGGGAAATTTCAAGGTTTTCGGGCAACCGCATTTTGACCGATAACTCAGTTATCGATCAATTTATCGAAATATATCGATGTCCAAATGAAACCTGGGGCCTTCCTCTTTCGTTTGATACCCATATTGTAGGGAAATTTCAAGGTTTTCGGGCAACCACATTTTGACCGATAACTCAGTTATCGATAAATTTATCGAAATATATCGATGTCCAAATGAAACCTGGGGCCTTCCCCCTTTCGTTTGGTACCAATATTGTAGGGAATTTTTTAGGTTTTTGGGCAATCATATTTTGACCGATAACTCAGTTATCGATAAATTTATCGAAATATGTCGATGTCCAAGTGAAACCTGGGGCCTCAAAAGCATTCTTACACATAAAAAGTGGGGTTGTCGGAAAAGGGGGCGTGGCACCTCCCATACAAACTAAATTTTTCAAGCAGAATATCTGTGAAAGAGTTCAAGGTAGGGACCTGAAAATTTGTACAGACCTATATGATATCAAAGGCATTCCCACACATAAAAAGGGGGGTTATCAGAAACGGGGGCGTGGCACCTCCCATACAAACTAAATTTTTCAAGCAGAATATCTGTGAAATGGTTCAATGTAGGGACTTGAAAATTTGTATAGGCCTATATGATATCAAAAGCATTCTCACACATAAAAAAGGGGGTTATCGGAAAAGGGGGCGTGGCACCTGCCATACAAACTAAATTTTCCAAGCAGAATATCTGTTAAAGGTTCAAGGTAGGTCCCTGAAAATTGGTGTAGATCTTGATGATATCAAAGGTGCTTGAAGCACCCGTTTATTTCGTTGAAAACCAGCATTTTAATTTTTAAAACAAATTCTTATTCATTCTTAAAAAACTTAAAAGAAAAATCAAATAAACACAAATAGTGTTTTTTCTGTTAATATGTAAGTTATCTGATAGGTTATACAACATTTACATTTTGAATTTTGAAATTAAATTCATAGTGCTTGAAAGCCCGTTTGCTTGATTTCGTTAAAAACCTGAATTCTTGAATAAAAAAAAATGTTACATTCTTCAAAAATCTTTAAAAAAATATTCAAGTATACACAAAACATAAGAGAAGAGAAACTGTGTGTCACGTATTTGTGACATACACAAAAGACACATATAAGTGTCATGAGTTTTGGGAAGTACTTGTGTCACATATGGGGGTCACTAAATAGTTTGATTTCTATCAATAAAACATAAACTGAATTTTTTTTACTATATATTAGACATTTTTATTATTTTCAATATATGTACATATCCCAGCAAACAATCGGAGTCATAAATGATGCAGAAAGGAGTACTAAATAGGAGCGTTTACGCTCTTTATGAGCTCATTTATGAGTCCGAAATGAGCGTATTTCCCTTCCTGCGATGGTCGACCGATATGAGCTAACTTTCATATATTGAATGAGCCTGAATAGGAGTCATTTAAGACTCTTATTTGCCTCAGAAAGGGGTCAAATAGGAGTCAAATATGAACAATTCAGCCTCCGAAATAAGATCATACAGGAGTCCCTTATGACTCCGATTTGATGAAAATTATGAGCCGTATGCTGAAATTGTTCATTTAACAAAGCAATTTTGGAACAAATTTTCATATTTTGTTTATGAAAATTTTTTGATTTCAAATAAATATTCAATTACATCACGTGCGGACGTGAAAGCTCAAAAAATCAGTGAGTGGCGAACATGTTAAGTACCTATGTAGCTGCAAAATAGCTCTGAATTTTTATAACATTTTTCCAATATAACAACACTATACTGCCGTCCTTAGCTAAAAGGAGTGTTTAGGCCATCAGCCTAAAACTCTAAGCGACCCCCCCTAACACGTAACTTTTACTTTTCTTATGCACGCCTTCGCCCACTAACAATCTGCCTGCATGCGCATGCATGAGTGTGTGTTAGTGGGCGAACGGACTTTCTTGTAGTTAAAGTGCCTTTCGTTCAGTTGCCCCTCAAAACCGCTTTCTGCGATTGAGGGTGCAACGCTTTTTAGAGGAAAAACCTCGGTCACTTATACTTTTGATATCAGCGGATACTGCAGCCATCAAGCCCAAGTAAGGTAATAATATTTCATACATATTTATGTACATAGACTAAGTTGGAAATATCAATTTAATAATTTACTAATGAAATTTGTGAATAAACCAATTGTTAAATAAGAATTTAATCTGCCCAATCTCTTGTTCTCTTCTTTATTTTCCTTGGTTTCCCATCGAGCGCAAAAACCCCTTGGGATCGGAGCTATCGAACGACCCAGGAGGTTTTTTCATGGTCCTATCTACGCCGGCAATAACCCATAAAATTGTTAAGAATCAGCGACCAAATCTACCAAAAAATTTAATATCCACGAGAAAGAATTGGCAACACAATTGGTGGTAAAATAATTGGTGATAAAATAGTCAGCCAGCATCACAAAGCATATTGCAAGTCACAACCACAAGGCGCACAAGCAACAGTGAACATATAAACAACACAAACATCAAAAAGCTAAAAACAAGGCTAATACACTCGAGCAAACTTAACAACAAAAACAAAAAAAAGTAAGTGGTAATATTTCAATTTTTTTGCACAAAACATATACAAGTAGAAAGGAATATTATATAGTTTAAATACGGGTGTATTACACAATTTTTGTGCGCAAGTGTCCGGGAAGCAATAGTTGTTAGCATTGATCTCCGCGTTTCACGTTAAAATCAACTTAGTAAATATACTTCAACATAACCTCACTTTCACTGCATGGTGATCCACTTTGTATGAAACGAAGAAAACGCAGAAATCTGCACATTCACCATAACCCTCTTTCACATTTGAAGTGCACAAAAATAACAACCCTTAAAGGGATTCAATAATTCAGCAGATTCGCGGCAATATCCAAATTTGTGCAACATCATTTTGTTACCTACATATCAAGTAGCATATATACATTTTCTTTGCAACTTCCACAAGCACTTGTATTAGGGCTTAAATCAACACATAAATATACATATACATATACGTAGATATTACAACAAACAGCTGTGAGTTGGGTGTCGAGAGTGTCGCATAAAAAACTTTTTGATAAATAAATAAAATTAATAACAGAAAACAGTAGCGTGTTATTCCTTACGAAATCACCCTTTAGCTTGGGCATACCCCGTATCAACGTCCTACCTTAAGCACCTTCTAATAACAAAGGTAGATCCATTTATACCCTTAAACTCAACACTTCCACCATGTCGAAAACAATGGAAAATTACATCAGGATGGCTGATGAAGTCGTAGAGTTTGAATCTGACTTCAACAACACACCCGACTCCGATCATACAAAATATACGCTAGCTATCCAGCAAGAGGAGTTAAAGGCCAAGTGGAAAAAAGCAAAGACAGCCCATGATGAACTATTGGCCGGGGACACGTTAGAGGGAAAGCATATATCAGCTGTCAAGATAAAACACAAAAGTGCTTACGCAGTCTACTTGCGTTGCATGTCAGACATAGCAACGCGACAGGCCGCATTCAACAAGCCCGACCCTAAGCCCGAAGAGCAGCAGGAAAGGGATACAAACATCCGCCTACCCCCGTGTGACACAGATGTGTTCAAGGGAGATTACTTATCCTGGCCTACATTCAGAGATCTCTTTACAGCCATTTATATTTTAAATAGGCGACTCACCCCGGTAGAAAGATTGTACCACTTGATACAAAAGACCCAGGGTGAGGCTAAAGAGATAGTGCAAAAGTGCCCACTCACAAACGAAGGGTTCGGTATAGCGTGGCAAAATCTGGTAGACAGATACGAAAATAAACGCATACTAGTGAATACTCAGCTGAAAACATTGTTCAGCTTAGAGGCGGTAGAAAAGGAATGCGGCACTTCGATTAAAAAGTTGCAGCGCGACATCAATAACTGTATCGCATCCTTAAAGACACATCAAATCGATGTGTCAAATTGGGATGCGATTATAACTTATTTGTGCTCAACGAAATTACCAAAGAGCACACTCGCCTTATGGGAGCAAACGGTTGAAAATAAAACCGAAATATCCAGGTGGGAAGATATGGATAAATTCTTACAGAACCGCTTCCAGACACTTGAGACAGTCTCTGGCATAACTGAGGATAGCTTAGAAACCAAAAACCCGAAAACCCATAATTGTAGGCAATCTACCGAAAACTCGCACAGAAAGCTAGGTGCTTTTCAGACAAGTGTAACCAAAGGTGCGTGCAAGATGTGTAAATCCACTGAGCACAAACTACAACATTGTCAACGGTTCCGCACACTGGCGGTTTCCGACAGAATCGCCTTCATAAAAGACAAAAAAGGGTGTATTAATTGCCTATCCACAGGACATACTGTGTCTAGGTGCCCAAGCTCCTACAATTGCGCCACCTGCCAACAAAGACACAATACGCTGCTACATATTCAGGCAACGAACAGCAACCAAAACGCAAACACCAACCCCACCAATAACTACCCTGGCCCACCAGCTCAAGCGCAACAGAGACGTACCTATTCCAATAACCAAATCAATGGACATAACCAAAGCAATGGACATAACCAAAGCAATGGAACCAACCACTTCAAGGCCTGCTTTACAAATACAAGTAAAGGGGTTCTACTAGGTACGGCTCGCATCAATATATTCCACAACAATACCAACTTCTCCGCGCGGGCACTTATAGATTCGGGGTCAGAATGTACTTTCATAACTGAAAGACTTAAGCGTCGCATAAACCTGCAATCTCAGCGGATGTCGGCTCACGTGTCAGGCATCACCAATCAAGTTTCAGCACAAGTAAAAGAGGCGTGTCATATACAACTGCGATCTCCAATTGATCCTACAATAAATATCGCCACTACCGCGCTTGTGCTGCCGCAACTAACTGGCAACCTACCTACATGCAAGGTGGATGCCATGGCCATGCAAGCCTTCCCAAATTTAGTACTAGCTGACAAACGTTTTTTTGTCAATGAGCAGGTCGACCTGATATTAGGAGGCGACATTTATGCACAGGTGATGTTAGGAGGAATAAAGAAAGACGTGTTAGGAACACTGCTAGCCCAAGAGACGGTTTTCGGCTGGATATTGACCGGCCAAACCGAAACAATCCTACCCAGCGAGAAATGTGTGTCCTTTTTCAGCGAAGTGAAATTGGACAGACAGCTACGATCATTTTGGGAAATAGAGGAAGTCCCGAAGGACAAGTCGTACAATAATGATGACAGGTATTGTGAAGAATTGTATAAAGACACAACGATTAGAAATGATGAGGGTAAATATATTGTATCCTTGCCTTTTAAACAGGAATTTCCAAAATACAAACAATTAGGTCCCTCATTAAAAATTGCGTGTTCACAGTTTTTCCGAATGGAAACTCGGTTATCTAAAGACCCACCATTACAGTCAGAATATAATAGGGTCTTAGCAGAGTATGAAACATTGGGGCACATGTCCCGAGTACCAACACACATACCCGGTGAAGACTGTGACACCTATTTTCTACCACATCATGCAGTCAAAAAGGAAGAAAGCACAACAACTAAAGTAAGAGTGGTGTTCAATGCGTCATCATCAACTGCAAACGGAGTCAGCCTCAACGACATCCTCTATCCGGGGCCAGTTCTACAAAACGACTTAACCATTCTCATACTAAGGTGGCGTTTCTTCAAATATGTCTTTAACAGCGACATAGAGAAAATATATCGACAGATTCTGTTGCACCCTGATCACACTAAGTATCAACGTATTGTATTCCGAACAGAAAGCACACAACCCATACAACTATATGAGTTGAAAACGGTCACATTCGGAGTTAACTGTGCCCCGTACCTTGCAATACGAACACTGCTGCAGTTAGCGGACGACGTGGAGCACAGCCACCCTATAGCATCAGATATTCTACGAAATGCAATGTACGTTGACGATGTGCTGGCAGGAGGCCACACTATTACAGATACCATTAAAGCAAGGGATCAAATAACTACAGCTCTGGGAGCGGCAGGATTCTCGCTTAGGAAATGGACCGCAAACTCGAACAAGCTACTTAAAGGCCTACCAAAAGCTCACCTCCTAAACGAAGACTTCCTGGACTTCGAAGACACCAGTATGGTTAAAGCACTAGGCATCAGATGGAACGCCCACTCGGACAACTTTTATTTCAAAGCCAAGCCCATAGAGGATCAGTCCGGCTTCACTAAACGAAAAATTCTGTCGGCCATTGCAAAATTATTTGACCCCTTAGGATGGCTAGCACCATTCGTGGTTACTGCCAAAATGTTGATGCAAGGCATCTGGTTAGAGGGAACAGGGTGGGATGAAACCGTGTCGCCAGTCTCGATGGATCGGTGGCAAAGTTTCATAGAGAGTTATAAAAACATTGAAAACATTCAGATCCCACGATGGGTACACTTCTCACCAACAGCCACAGTGGAGATCCACGGCTTCTGTGACGCGTCAGAAAAAGCATACGCAGCCACCGTCTACCTTCGCGTCAATATTAATGAACAAATATTTGTAAGCCTGCTATTAGCCAAATCAAGAGTCGCGCCCGTAAAAACTATCTCTTTACCAAGACTAGAACTGTGTGGAGCAGTTCTCCTTGCAGAAACCCTAGAATCTATTAACAATAACCTTAACTTAGGCAAGCATAAAACCTTATTATGGACTGACTCAACTATTGTTTTAGCGTGGTTACGGAAACCTCCGTGTTCATGGTCAACCTTCGTGGCTCGTGTAACAAAAATTGTAGACCAAGTCGGGAATACGAACTGGCGTCACGTGGACTCAGGTTCGAACCCTGCAGACTTAGCCAGTAGAGGACTATTAGCGCAAGAGCTAATAAACAATTCGTTGTGGTGGGAAGGTCCATCTTGGCTGCAGCAAGACGGCAAAGAATGGCCAAACCAGGAAATAAACTACACCACAACCATGGAAGAAAAGAGAGTACAAGTGCACACAACCTCGATTAACCGAAAAGACGATGATATCGTAGACAGGTTTTCCGACCTTTCTCGGGCTTTAAGAGTTGTGTCCTACGTTCTACGGTTCTACAAAAGGACTCATCTCAAAACTTCCTTCAAGGAAACATCTCTGACGATTTCGCCCATGGAGATCAAAGCAACGATGTGTCGACTGATCGTCAATGCTCAACGAAACCATTATGCGGAGGAGTACAGAACACTCAAAGAAAAAGGGTCAATCAAACCAAAGAGCGATCTACAATCCCTGCACCCATTCCTCGATGAGGGTGAGACAATCAGAGTCGGAGGGCGGCTCGCGGCGTCTAAAGACCTCTCGTACAACGAGCGCCACCCCATAATTCTGCCATATCAAAGCAGACTATCTCGTCTCATCACACAGTTTGTCCACAAAATCTCCTTACATGGGGGAAATCAGCTTATGCTGCGCCTGATCCGAACACAGTACTGGATACCTCGCGTGAAAAATATGATAAGATCAGAAATTCACAAGTGCAAGATATCCGCAGTGCATAGGAAACAGGCACAAACACAATTAATGGGCATTCTACCGACCGAGCGAACCACCTACTCCCGTGCATTCACTAACACCGGGGTAGATTTTGCTGGCCCTTTTGAGATAAAGAACTATCAAGGGCGAGGCTGTCGGAGTTCAAAGCCTTCATGGCTGACTCACGCACCGAGACACTAAATATCTATGCCCACCAAAATATAGCCTGGCATTTCATCCCTGCGTCTGCTCCTCATATGGGCGGGCTATGGGAAGCGGGGGTGAAAAGTTTTAAGTCCCACTTCAAAAAGGTAGCGTCTAACCTTAAATACACCTTTGAGGAGTTCTCGACCCTGCTCTGCAGGATAGAGTCATGCCTCAACTCCCGCCCCTTAACGCCCTCGTCAAATCAACCGTCCGATCTGGAACCATTAACCCCGGGCCACTTTTTGGTAGGAGGACACCTTTTAGCACCCCCGGAGCCAGACGCGGACGAAAACCCCGCATCGATTATCAATCGATGGCAGCGACTAAAGGCCCTACATCACACCTTTTGTCGACGATGGAAAACGGAGTACCTCGTCGAACTTCAAAAAAGGAATAAATGGCGCCATCCTAAAGCAAACCTGAAGTATGACGATCTAGTCGTTATAAGGGAAGACAACCTGCAACCCAATGAATGGAGGCTTGGGCGCGTTATCAACCTCCATCCGGGATCGGATGGACGAGTACGAGTAGTGGATCTCATGACGGCGAAGGGTAAGGTCACAAGACCCCTCGTTAAACTCGTGCTACTCCCAGCCAGCGAAGAGGATCAGGGATCTAACTAGGCGTAACCACAGCCATTCCCGAAACATACAAACTACCTTTCCCTTTTTCCCAAACATAAACTCAGAAACCTACACCTACAGTCCATTGCACCCTATAACATATTTACCCCCATTCGTCATCCCAAGAACCAATTAAATTTTCGAACCTACAGTCCACAGCTCTAAGTCAGGAACCCGCAACAGATACCATGCCATAGCAAGTTTATCAATACACAAAAACCCATGTCAGAAGTAACGATCAAGGGTTTGTCATTAAAGCATATAAGGTTACAAAACGTATAAATTTGTACATTTATCACCAAGTATGTTTTATACGCCCGAAACAGATTTATACAGGAATTTCTGTCAAACAAGAACCTTTATGTGGAAACTCATAAGAGGTGTTTTTTATTCCGAAGCTTCAGGCATTGAAAAAAAATACAACAGGTAAAAATACGAAGTGTTTCATGAAACTCAGAGGAATAAGCGCCGCTTAGCTAAGCACCTTAAATTATAGGTGATTAGAATTTCACTCGGTTGTTAAAGTTTGTTTTTTGCGCTTCCATTAAAAATTTTTCTTGACATAATAAATAGTACCCCAACAAGCCCTGTAAGCGTAAAGTATCGGTATAAAAGGTCCACTGAAACAATTTATAACAACTACTTTCATAATTATACAAGGTTCCCAACAAAGAAAGTAAACGTAAAATTACCTTGCCTAAATCAAATAAATGTAAGCTTACAAAATATTTCAGACGAAGGCTTTTATAAATGTTTTCTAAACCCTTTTGTTCTTTTTCCCAAGCGCACATCTACTCCTATCCAACTCTCCCAAGACGTTTTGTCTGATATGCTTCAACAATTAAAAGGAATGTTATCTAAATAAGGATTGTCTTTCATTTACTGTTTCACGAGATATTTAGCTTTAAATGGATCAATTCCTCTCAAAGCACTGGTAATGGCAGAATCAGGATCACTAATATAATACCATTTTAGACACCTTTCTGCACTGATATTTGAAGGCAGGGCGGGTCAAATTGAAGGTGCCACCAGAGAGCTGACCTTTATAGTTGAATCATGGATTCAAGACTAAAAATTTAAAGTCAGCTTTCCATTTGTTTTCACAGCCATTGAATGCTAAAGTTTGGACACTCATATCAGAAACATTACGAGGAAAAAAAAAAAAAAAAAACATGGTAACTGCGGATTAGGCCCTTTTTGGGGGGAATTATTATATTGTCACATCACAAGAAAATTAAATTTAACTCACATACCCAAAATACATGCTATGAATAATAAATTTTCTGGTAACATCTCAAATCTAGGCTGTAGGAAGAGTGTACTAAGCGCGATCACCTGTAAAAATAAAAAATTTGGTTATCTATATAACTTCGTAACAATCAATGTACCTGCAAGAGTTCAGATGCCCCTGTAAATCCTCTATGACAACCAGTACATACGATGTTTACGATGGATGAGTTGTGGACATATTCATGAACACCAGGGTATGCGCTAACTGCCGCGTTTAATGCTGGTGCTGTCAATCAATGGGAACTTGTCGTACCGTAGGAAGACGTTTGTTGAGGTTATGATAGAGTGATGAAACGAGCGCCTCGAAACGGGCCACACTCACTCCACTCCGCGGTCCTAATGTATTTGAACCATTTGAGCGAAATGCTTCGCTTACATACCAAATATCAACCGAATGTAAGTGCGGAACCTTGTACGAAACGTCATTTATATGCGGTGCGATAACACGCAAAACGTATCGAATTGAATGTTGGCAAAGGTAAAGCTTGAAGTATAGCAATCCAGCTCCATGTTGAAAAAATAGGTCAAGATTGTCGTTTCAGGTAGGAAAAACTACTTCATAACGTTTAATTGCAGTATGTTGCGGAAGTACTTTCTGCTAAATCTCGTCCGCCAAATGTTTTCACTGCCGCACACGCAACCGTTTCCAGATCCACCGTCTCACCGCTGCAATTTAATTTGAATCCCTAAGGCCCATTTCGGCATCAAGTATGAGCACATCAGCCGTAGGCACATCTATAGGTTCGACTTCGGCAATCAATTGCATCGTACATCGTCCAGCCGGTGCGGAAGCGCATAGGCAATGCTTCGCATTTGAGCAAGGTATTTAGTGAGCTCTGATAAAGTTTTTTACTTGCTCTTAAACAATTGCAAAGAAATTCTCTTATATATGTTGACCATGCAGTTGTGGTAAGTGCAGCTTCGCATCTGGGAGGGTAGTTGTAGTATGCACCTCAATGCCATGTCCCTTCAGTTCGCATACTGATCCGCTGCGCGCCTTTCCATAGTACCAAATGATTCCTAAAATATTTGTTTGTCTAAATTGCGTTAAATCATTTGTACTTTCATTGCATACCTTTCCGACATAACTATCGTATGGGGTTGGTGCAATCCTTTTAGCTTCCTCTGCTGCGTCAACTTTTACGTGATCTGGTTTTTTTGATAATTTATCTTCACAAGTACCAGCGAATTTCTCCGGCAGCTTACAAATGCGCGTGCCCTTCGTAATAGCAAATATTTTCTGTGATTTCATGCGCGCCTCGGTATCCGATAAAGTTGGATTGAGTTATTTGAGCAAACCATTCCTGAAATGAACCCTCGCGCGCCTCTTTGCTGCCCAATTTCATAATCCTCAAAAGGTAAATAAAATTGGATTTCATGCATGTTTTTTGCATGTTGTACAAGGCAGCGACGCAATTGTTTCTGCTTACATATGTAAGCGTGTTCCCCATCTATGAGTTCCGTCCTCACCTGAAAAGAAAAGAAAGAATAGGAATTTTAGTTGTGTGTAGAAAAAATACAACTAACGCGTACCTAGTTTTTTTTTCTCAATGACAGGAAATTCATTGAAGTGTAACTACACAATACACAAGTACGATAACACAATCCACATTTACAATAAAAAATTCCATATGTACTTGGCATATGGTGTTGCCAGATACCATATATGTAATACTTCTATATCAGTAATACCGAACAGTGAAGCGTGTCAAACATTACAGTACAGATATACCATGAGAGAAGGAGACAAAATCTCAAGGATGTCGTTAAACTTTTGTAAACAAAGGGGCATAAATAAATGCATACTTTAACAAAATGTAAATAAATTTACTTCGTTTTTCTTATCACTCCTTTCACTAATTAACATTAAACCATGCCAAAAATACCCAAGGTAGCGGATATAACATTATTTTACCAAATGAAAAAATTCTCTGTAGCTTATTATTATTTTTTAAACAACAAATACGAACATTTTTATTTATTTATTTTGTGATTTACTATTTTGGTATTTTCATTATTTAATCGACTAATCAAAGATTTTATAACTAAAACTATGCACAATTTGTGTAATGGGGATAGTGACCCTTTTTGAGCCCTTTGATATTTTTTTTTAAACGCGCTACTACAATTCACTAACACAAACAAAACTTGCGCATGCGCAGAACTCACATTTGCACTGATTCATATAATAATGTTTGACACGCTTCTTACACACGGCCAGTATACGAAAGGCGCAGGCTTTGCCAGATACTAAGGCGGCGCAAAATCGGGAAAAACGCGATCAGATTTTTTTTCTCGTCTGCTTTAGGCCGTGCGTTCCGGAATTGAACAAAACTTATTAAAATGTTCATCAAAGTTGACTTAACCCTTTTATGGCGAAAAAGGGGAACTTAGAACCTAAAATAAACTACATCCTCCAAAATACCCTACAACCACCCAAACCAATTAACAATCGATTTCGTATAATGTTAAGGTACAATTTATTTAGTTTTCATATTTACAAGGCCAAATAGCATATTTATGGGCGGAAACTGATCGTCAGTGTTAGCGACGTATACGGGCGGAATGCATCACCCGATGCCCCCCCCCCCCCCCCCCCGAGGACGGCGGCAGGCCCAGGAGCCGTCGTTTCTCACAAGTTGGGCACGCCTTTATGCCCAACGGGAACCGCCGCCGGATCTCGGGGTGAGTGTAGAACTCTATGAAGTAGTTCTTGAGGATCCGCCCCTGGATGAGTCTATCGCTGGAAAAATCCAGCCGCAGCGCGTTCCGTATACCCGCTACGACCTCTGGCACCACCGGGGTGCAAAAGGTCATAGCCTGAAAACGGGCAAACGTCACGGGACAGCGAGACTCGTCCAGATGGAACGGATCCCGCAGAAAAACCCCCCATTCGGAGAATGATGGATCTCCTGACGGACACGTGCGGCGCTGCCTTCCCGATACACGCATCGTCGGGAGTGTCGTCCTATCCTTATTTTTCGGGTCAACTCTGCGATCCGGCATTGCAACCTACAAAAAACCAAACAAAAGAAATATCATGTAAAACTGGTAATAAATATTGCAATTTAACAAAAACTTACCAGGGTCCTTTTTGGCATGTTCGGCATCTTCGCGTGTTGTCTTAAAATGATTAAGTAGCAACCTACGTCATATATTGAATTTACTTGGGAATATTTCCTAAAAGGCGTCTTCTCACCACCCAACTCCCCCAAGCTGCATGAAATTCCCTAGAATTCCAAGCCCTAACCAATGGACTTTTCGCCCCTTTTTCAGGTTCATCATGACCCGATTCACGGCCTTACGCAGGAGGGCGGAACGCATGGGCCAGCGGTACCCACAACCGTGCCATCTATGCGACGGTCGGCATCCGATCCGGATTTGCCCGGTCTACCGAGCCAAGTCGCCTGAAGAGCGGCAAAGGGAAGCCGCGTTGGGACGGTATTGTGGGAATTGCCTGTCCGTGGCCCACCGTACCGATACCTGTACAAGCAACGGGCGTTGCCACACCTCCGGCAAGGGCACGAACTAACCCATATCGCCAACCACAGCCGAGTGGAGATGCGGCCTCGACCACTCTCAGCAGGCTTTCGAACAGGACAGCTCCTACATGAAACGGTATCGCTGCGGCCATGTGCATCAATATTTCCGACCGAAGTAGTGAAAATAGAGGCACGGGGACTCCATCTGGTACGTGCACTAGTGGACGCATGTGCACCAACATCGACGATCTCGAGAGATTTGGCACGAGAGGTCCAGTTAGAAGAAGATAGGTTTGGGACACAGCGAGGCTGTCTCCTGAGAATCCGGAGCAAGCACGGGCAAATAAAACGGCTGGCGATCCACGCAATGATTATTCATAATTACGCCCGGGTAAGCCCCACTACTAACGTCGACCCATCCGTCGCGGCGCCCTACGTGCACATGCGGTTAGCAGACCCTTCCTTTTTTATATCCTCGCCGATACGACTCGTGTTGGGGGCCGACATATATCCGGACCTAATATTACCGGGAACACTGCCCTCGACGTTCGGACCCCTTATCGCGCAGAGCAGCATCTTCGGATGGCTCATGTCCGGGGCCTGCCGTCCCTAAATTCAACAAACACTAAAACAACCACTTATTACACATATATTAGTACATGAGGTGCAAAAAATTGAAATATTAACCACGTACTGTTTCCTAATTTTCTCGCTCTTTTCTTTATCACAGCGCCAAGAAACAAGACGGGAACAGAGGCGTACGCCACTCCTCTTTGTGCCGCATCGTATCGCCGCAGTGCAACCATCTGCTAGTGTGGACCAATCATATTTTTTAGTTTTAAGCCATTATCCCAACTGGGCATGAGGGCCGCAGTATCTCATGGAGGTTGCTTATAGCAAGGGGGCCGGCATGTTTAGGCCATCAGCCTAAAACTCTAAGCGACCCCCCCTAACACGTAACTTTTACTTTTCTTATGCACGCCTTCGCCCACTAACAATCTGCCTGCATGCGCATGCATGAGTGTGTGTTAGTGGGCGAACGGACTTTCTTGTAGTTAAAGTGCCTTTCGTTCAGTTGCCCCTCAAAACCGCTTTCTGCGATTGAGGGTGCAACGCTTTTTAGAGGAAAAACCTCGGTCACTTATACTTTTGATATCAGCGGATACTGCAGCCATCAAGCCCAAGTAAGGTAATAATATTTCATACATATTTATGTACATAGACTAAGTTGGAAATATCAATTTAATAATTTACTAATGAAATTTGTGAATGAACCAATTGTTAAATAAGAATTTAATCTGCCCAATCTCTTGTTCTCTTCTTTATTTTTCTTGGTTTCCCATCGAGCGCAAAAACCCCTTGGGATCGGAGCTATCGAACGACCCAGGAGGTTTTTTCAAGGAGTATGTTATAAAAATTTATTATCGAGAAAACTTAAGTTGAAGTATGGGTATGTTCGAACTAAATAACTAGCTATTTTGGTGCGAAACAGACAGGAATGAATATTGAGATATTAAAAGGCTTCATGAAGAATCATTTGCATCTGATTATGGGCGTAAATTATCCCTGGGGCCTTAAAGGATCAGCGAATTGCCTTTCTGCTTTGTAAATCCATATATTTAAGCAGCATTATTATCTTTCTGAGTATAAAGGTAGTATATTTTCATTTATACTGCCTTTCCACACTGTAATATTTTTATACTGCTTTTTTGTTCTGGAGAGATACAGGAGATTCTAGATGTATCACTAACTTAAAACTTGTTTTATAGTTGAAATTGCGTTCTGACCGATAGTTTTTATAATCAGTGGATTGTAAGACATTAAAATAATATAATGGTATCAAAATTCCTATAAGGCAGCCAAATTTTACTGCCTTCTTGCTAAGGACGGCAGTATACGACAAAATTCACCTTTCTCTGGATATTGGACTAAATCAACTTTTTTGAAGAGATTAAGAGATAAGTAAAAAAATGGCATTCCCTGTTGTTCAAAAATACGCCCGAGTTACATAAAACTGGTGAAACTTTGGCATATGCGCGCCTCGGTTTGCCCATTTGCCGAAAATCTGCTCGCTTTACGTTCCACAAGCTGTAATGTAGCTGGCTGTTGGGGCAAGGCAACGGTGGCAAGTGGCATGGTGGCATCCCGCTAGCTCGTCGGTTGGGGTGAGTTTTTGCTCACCAGTCTTGCCTACAGCTACACAAACAGGTGGAGTCATCCCGCCCCTCTCGTTCATAGATCATGAACGACCGTGGACCCCACTTTGACTCCGCTCACCGAGTGGAGTCCCCTTTGCCTGACACATGTCCGCCCCTCAGTTATCGTCCCATGTTCCTAATTCGTCCTGTCTGTCCTAGTCGCCTCACATTCACTCCCCTCTAATGCACAAGTACAACACCCACACCAATCAGCTGCTCACTTAGCCAGACATGGTATCTTTCTTTCAGCCCATATAAACCAAAAAAAACTATGAACAAACAAACCAAAACAAATTCTTTTCAAATTTCACAAGTTTAGTTTATTTATATAGCTAAAAAAATTAAAATTATTGAAACGGTTTTAAGAAAAACAAAAGAAAAAAATTAAACTTCTAACTCAATCCAAAATTAAAAAAAAATTAACCGAAATTATAAATTAACTTAGAACAAGATTTGAAGCGGCCGCGGTGATTCGTCTCCTTCCTCTCCTCGATCATCTCTCAACAATGGTCTTTGTTTCCAAAAAATGTATGTTGGTGTGGTGGTGGTTGCTGTGGCATGAGCGCTTTGAGGCAACCTGTTGTTTTTGTCGTGGAGCCCAGTGCCAGTAAAATGCTCCTTCTGACCCCTTTGGTTCGTTGATGTGTTTCTCCTAGGTATTATATTACTTGCAGTAGTGGTGGTGGTGGTATAGGCAGGCAAATTAAGTTTCCAGTTGTTGTTGCTTTTTCTAGAGGGATAGTGACAAGAAATTTTTTCTTAGGGCCTAGCACTATTAGGGCGACAGAGACATGGGTGCAAGTGAATATACCCTTTAAACAGTCTGGATTTAATAAGAATTCAATTAATACATTTCCTCACTTAAATTTTCCGAGCAGGTATATTCACTTTGAACCCTCAGTTACATTTTGGGGCTAACACTCACCTGGAAAACAGCGGATTTGGGAACTGTACTCCTTACGGACCGTTACTGTGGTCCACCAAAAAAAAAGATCATATACAAAAAACTGTTTTAAAATTTTTCAGCACTTTCTTCACATACGGGTAAAGGTGTCCGCACTCACTTTGCTCAACTTTTGATTTGTCTCATTGCCTCGCTTAGCTTGGCGATCGTACCTCTTTGGCAAAAAGTTCGCTTTCACTCAATCACGACGGACACCCATACATCTAACAGATTTGGCGGGACACGACAGATATCCACTTTCACGACAAAAATTTCACCCACACCGACAGATACATATTCAGACACCTAAATACGTGTATTTGACTTTCGTAACATTACTAATACATACAAGGGAAACTCCGTTGCTGTTAACACACAGATACAGCGGTGTTCGGACTTTAACAATGTGGCATTAACCCACAGGCTGCCGCTACAGGCTCGGATGCCGCCGATGTTGCATGCAACATGGAGCGTGTCCGTAAAAAGAGTCAAAGCGCAGCCTGCCTTATATTGGTTTTGGCGTGCCCAACGTGTGGCTTCGATCCACGACCTAAAGCCGGGCTATCCCCTTACTTCTTTATCATTTGATCAGGGTAACGCGTTGTTATGGGCAGCACTCAGAATTATTTCTACTTTATTACTACTAAAATCTATATCACAGGTATCTAAAGATTATCATGGCGTTAAAGCTATATCACAGGTAAGTATCTATATCTATATCACAGCTTAGCAGGTTAATATAACGGGTGTTAATAATAAAAAAATGAAAAGATTAGTCAATAAATGGGCAAATAAATAAATAAATAATTACAAAAAAAAAAAATATAATAAATAAATAATAATTACGGGGGTAAAAAAAGTATAAATAATTGTCAACATGTTTATGTACCGTCAAGTCCAGACTTTACGACATAAAACATGCAACACTTCTACATAAACTACTTCTACATGCAACAAATAACACCACATGCAACACAGACTTATGCAACAAAAATACCTATTTTCTTTCCACTGGTATCGCCGAGTTCGTACATTGAATTTCCAATAGCTTTCAGGACTACACACTTAACTTGCTTTGGGGCAAGTTTAGCGTTGTAGTTTTCAATCTTCGAACTCTGCTTGAAGTTTCTGCGATATACCACTTGTCCGGTTTGGAATTTCACATCTTTGCTTCGCGTATTATAAAACTTCTTGCTCCGCTCATGTGCTAACTTAAGCTCCTTCATTATAACATCTCGAATACTTTGTAGCCTATCTGCCCTAGTATGTATTTGTAAATCTACATCTTTAACTGCCCCCAATTTGCGGCATATTATGCCCCATGTTGCATCATGGGCATGCCAAATGTGGCATAGTATGGGGAGCAGTTTATTGATGAGTGTATAGCACTGCGCAGGGCAAAGGCCGCATCGCTGATACACCTATCCCAATTCTTTTGATTGTCCTTAATAAAGGACCTTACAATCTGGAGCACTGAGCGATTAACTCTCTCCGCAGCATTTCCTTGAGGGGAATAAAAAGCGGTTCGGATATGTTTCGCCCCATACCTTTCTAGAAATTTTGAGAACATGTTCCCGTTATCGGAATGCACATATTCCGGAACCCCAAAGATGTGAAAAACCTCTTTTTCTAAAAATTTAATTACATCTAAGGACGTGGCTTTACGCATAGGTTTTAAAAACACAAACTTGGAAAAATGATCAAGACACACAAACACATAAACATGGACCCATGAAGTCGATAAACAAACGTTGGAAAGGTCTTTCGGTTACGTGTTGCTTTCCCATGGGCGGTTTATGAAAGACGTTTTGGGTTTTGTTTCCCTTGCAAACTTCGCATTCTTTCAGGAAGTTGTGGACATCGGTTACCATACCAGGCCAATAGTATTTTTCGCGTATACGGGCTAAGGTTTTATGGATGCCTCCGTGACCGGCCGACGGTGAGCCGTGAAAGGATTCCACCAACCCTGCACGCAACTCGGACGGTACCCAGAGTTTCCAGGCTTGGTCCTGCTGAAGTTCGTCCCCCCTGTCAAACTGAGTCCCTTGAAAGTCGTACGCCTGAAGTTTTTAACTCCACCGCGCAAGTCTTACAGAGAGGTCCTTTTGGTTCATCAACCATTTGAGACTTGCGTGGTCAGTTATGATGGTGAAGGGTAAACCTTCGACGTACGGCCTAAATCGTTTCACACTTATCACCGCAGCGTAGCACTCCAGCTCGGTGATACTGTAATTACGCTGCGCTTTATTCAGTTTGGCGGAAATGTAAGCTATTGGTCTTTCGTTGTTCTCGTCGTCTAACTGGAAGAGTATCCCGCCCACTCCGTCGGTTGAAGCATCGCACTGGATGTAAAATCGTTTGTCAAAGTCAGGGTGTACCAGTACGGGAGCGGAAATCAAACTCTCCTTTAGTCGTTCGAACGAACTCCTTGCTTCGTCTGTCATAGCAAATTTTTTTATCTTTTCTTTTGTGAGACAGTCGTGCAGTGGTGCTGCGATAGTTGCGTAGTCTTGAATAAAACGACGGTATCAGCCTGACATCGCTAGAAACCGTCGGAGCTGTTTTTGGTTCTGGGAAATCCCTCACAGCCGCAACCTTGCTCGCATCGGTTCGAATGCATCCGTCGCCCACTACATAACCTAAGTACCTAACTTCCTTGAAACAAAATTTGCTTTTCTCGACATTTATAGTAAGGTTAGCCTCACGCAAACACTTAGCGACCTTTTCCAACAACACTAAATGAGACGGAAAATCTACAGAACCAACTAACAAGTCATCTAAATACACAAAAACACTATCACGTAAAGAAGCGGGTATAACCTTGTCCATGAGTCTACACATTCTTTGTGCTGCATTACACAGTCCAAACGGCATGACTGTGTATGGTAAAGGGGACGCCCTGGCACTGTAAACGCAGTCTTCTCTCGGGACTTCTTTTCTAGTGGTATTTGCCAAAAGGCATCTTTAAGGTCGATGGCCGAAATGAACCTCGTGTTTTGGAGTCGGCTGAGAATCCCATCGATGTTCGGAAGTGGATAAGCGTCCTTAATAGTTCGCTCATTCACTTTCCTCGCATCAAGACAGAGACGCTTCTTTTCAACTTTTATCACCAGTGATACGGGAGAGCTCCAGCTACTGTTGCTCTCCTCAATCACCCCTACACCCAGCATGCGGTCTAGTTCTGCGAACACAAGTTTTTGGATCGCTGGTGATATTGGATAGTGTCTCTGTTTCACTGGGAGATTCTCATCCGAAACCTCAATCACGTGTTCCTCCACGTTGGTTTTCCCTAACCCCAAGACAGCGTAAGATGGGAACAGAGCCTTGACCCTTTCTAACGCAACACTTTGCTCTTTCGTAAGGGCATGTTGCACGGCATCAAACGACAAGCCGCCTTCGGCAGGTACCAATTCTGCAACGGCCATGTGGGCGGAACGCACCATCGTTCCTCGACTTACCACGTCCAGGTCGAAACCCTGCCAAAAGTCCACCCCTAAATAAACTTCCTGTTGGAGGCCTGGCACGATTAAAAACTCTAGGTTTTTTTCTTCTTCTTCCCACAAGACTGGCAGAGTGATAGCACCTACTACTGGCGTTTCACCGCCGTTTGCTGTACGAATATTTTGATGAGACTCCTTAATGATGCTATCCTCTCTGCCCTCTATCAATTTTTCATGATTCTTACCTAGACAATTCGCGCCAGCCCCCGAATCTAACAAAGCTAGAACATCTTTTCCTCCTATTTTAGTTCTAGCGAAGAAACGGTTATCTCCCTTAAGGGTAACAATAGTGTGGACTATCTTATGGTGAATCCTCTTCATGATTCTCCTCTTTTCCCGCATCTTCTTTATTTTATTAAAGCTTCTGTTTTTTGTTATAATCTCTTCATAAAATATTCGATGTCTAGCTTCGTCGTATTCTATTTTTCTCTGATTTAGACTTTTTGGCTCGACTTTCTTCCTTTCTATTGCACCGTCCCTGTCTCTCACACCGCTTTCTCTTTTTAAAATTGTGACGTTTGGTTGGGGTCCGGGTGGTCTTTCGCCTGGCGAGAGCCCCCGGCAATCTCCGCCAGTTGGGAGTTTCCCTTCCCAGGTTTGAAAACACAAAAAGACGTATCCTTACCACACGCAAAACAGATCATATTATGGAACGGGGACTTACAATGATTCTCTTTCTTTAATTCTAACGGGTTTTTAACAAAATAGTCGACAGGCATTCCACACGCATAACACAACATTAAATGATAAGGGGACGCACAGAACGAATTTGTTGTGGGATTGGAACTAAGAGACGACTTCGGCTGGGCCGAGGATCCTTGCGTTGCAGGCGTTTGCTGCTGGAAGGGCGCTTTTCGCTGGAAATTGTTGCTAGTGATCGCGGCTACGGGAGTCTGGTTTACTTCCTCATTCCCAGGTGTCGCTTCGGGATAACCTAACTCGCTAACCGCTTTGGCCCTACTCTTGTTCTCTTTCATAAGACGCTCCGCTCGCCTATACTCGGCCTTCAGCTCAGCCAACGTGTCGATTTTCGACGCAAACGTTAAGTTTGCCAAGTAGGGCTTCAGGTTCCCCCTAATTATCCGTACCAGCTCCTTCTGTGGGATGCTTTTCCGGAGCCGGAAAGTCAAATTATGGACCTCACCGCAGAAGTCGTCGAACCCTTCCAGTGGCTGTTGTTTGCGCTCCATTATCTCGCGGATTATCTCGTAATCGGACTCCGCTGTCTTGAAGTGGGCTAGCAGCTCCGCCCTTAGCTCGGGGTACCCAAAATCGGGTTCGTCCGAGTGGTCCTCTAAGACCTGCCAGTACCACTTCAAGGCAGAGCCCGTCACGAGACAATGGAAGTCGGTGAAGAGCTGAAAGTGCGAGATATTGTGTTGCTGTCGCAACTTTTCAATCCTAAAAAGAAAGCTCTCCACCGTAATTCCTTTGCTGGTGCCGTCAAACTTCACATGCCACTTGTCCAGGTCCAACTTCTTCCATTTCGGTGGGTCCTGGGTGGTTCTCGATGAACCTGAACCCCCTGACGTAGCATTTGGATCGACCCTCTGGTTGGCTGGCTCATGACTACCACTTCGATCTGGAGTCGACGACTAACCAGGCCGGTTTCCTAACCCCTGCGCCGAGGTTTCCATCACTGCCACTCGGTTACTGAGGTTTGCGATGCCGTCGCGGATGTTGCGGACCTCGTCCATATACTGCACCATCACCTCATTCTGTTGTGCCATCATCGCCATCATATGGCTCAGCTGATTAATACTGATGGCCGTTGAACCCGATCCGCCATGTCGCTGATCTGCACCCTCAGCAACCTGGTTCTTTGATGGCTCCTTGCGCCTAGGGATAGCCCCGGGGCCTGTTCCGCCAACTGCTCCACCAACGGCTCCACCTACTGCTCCCTCTTGCTCCGAATCGGACATATTAAATAGCTCTTCGATTTTCCTTGAAAAGCTACTTTCCCCCCGGAAAACGAAAAAGCTTGAGTTATTCTAAAGCTAGACGGACGGACTGTTTGGACTATATGTTCCCCTGAAGACCTAAAAACCCGCGAAGCACACCTCTTAACAAGGTCTGATGGCAAAAGATCGGAATGAGGTATGCCCGTATCGATCTGCGTAAAAACCGATCCGACAACTTCGTCCCGCAACCGATCCGACAACTTCGTCTGCTCCGTGTCAAAATCCTGTTTAGATCCAATCCTCCGACAATCTCGTCCTGCCCGTCCTCCTTCTCCATAGAAGGAAGACTTTCTCGCACTATTTAAAGGTTCCGATCGCCAAACGCTGTGTGAACCGGAAATGGGTATAGGGGCTAAGGGCTAAAGACCGTTAGGGTTTAAAAAGATTAACTATTATTGCCAAAACAAAACAGCGAAACGCTATCTCACCTAACAGAGGAGGATTCCAAAGAAAAAATAAGAACAAGCTTCCAAAGAAACAAATCCAAAAACCGAGATAAAAATAGAATTTTCAAAGATGGGACCACAAAATTATTGGGCACCTGAAGGTCAATGGGGTAAAAAAAAAAGTATTACAAAGAAAATCAAGCAATGAAAGGTAATTAGATTTAGAAAGTTGAGGTTTAGCCGTTCAATCTAATGTTGACCAAACTTAAAGTAAGCCAAAAGGAAATTCAAAATGTTTAATACAAAAAAAAAAATTTCAAACAAAAAACTTGAAAAATTTAAGCTGAGAAAAAATTGTAGCGCTTAGGCCTCAAGAGGGCTGATCAAAAAAAATTCTTAATTAAGTTCGTGTAGTTGTAAGAATCTAAGTACAATGAACTCAAAACAATTGGTAAAAGGAAAGGGCAAACATATGTTACAGTATTCTACTAAATTCAACAACGAAATAATAATGATAAAAAGAGATTTAAACAACTATAAAAAGTATTAAGAGAAATAAAAGGTAAAATTTAATGTGCAAAAAAAATTTTGTTTTGAGTATAAAAAAAAAACAAAGATTTGTTAATTCAATCCCGCAAAAGGTAATTTTTAAATTCACTTAGGGTTAAAAAGTTTCCAATGGGGTGTTTGTATTTATATAAAAAAAACGAAATATACGTGTATATTACAATTTAAAAAAATTTAATATAATTAATTATGATAATATACGTATATAAATGTTGTAAGCTTGTTTGTTGTTTTATGTTTGTATATTTGTATTGTTGATAAAAAAATTTATATATGTGTGTTATTGGTGTATGTTGGTGTTGCACCTCGGCGAGGTCATAGTGAATGTGAGTGAGTGGTCCGTATGTAAGTAGTCTAGGTCCTAGTCAGCTAATGTCTCCCCAATTCGTCCGTTTCTGCAATGTGACACAACAAGCCTCTAAGCTCTGACCTCAAGCTCGGCTGTCACACCGCTAACATCTCCTCCGTGTAGGCTGACTGTAAACCTCACGTGTACACAGTGCTGGATTACGTATCCGGTAGCTTAGACAGTCACCTACACGCTAAAACATCTAGATACTTGTCAATATACTAGTCTTACCGCAGAATACCACTTATGCAAGCGTTGCAGCTCTCGTAAGGAACTTCTACGGCAAGACGAGTATCCCCCCTTCTTTTTGTTGTAGTGGCACATATCGCGTCAGACTGATCCAAGCGATGTTGCCCCTACAACTGTCACCAGTCCAGTCGGAGAAGGAAATCCGAACTTAAAATAAAGGTAAAAGAGAAAAGTGTAAACAAAAAAGAAAAACGGGAAGTTATTAAGAAGCAGAATTGAAAAAGTTATAGAAAAGCCACGATGTCATTTAAAGATATGAGAGATGAAAGAAAAAAAATGTATTATGGCAAAAAAAAAAAAATTGAAAATTTTGAACGAAAACTAATACAAAATAGAAATGCAATTGGAATTGCGATTGAAAATTAAAAATTTAAAATTACAAATTGAAAATAAAAAAATTGGAAATTAAAAATTTAAAATTGGGATATTGCGTTGGGCGCCATTGTAATGTATGTAGCTGGCTGTTGGGGCAAGGCAACGGTGGCAAGTGACATGGTGGCATCCCGCTAGCTCGTCGGTTGGGGTGAGTTTTTGCTCACCAGTATTGCCTGCAGCTACACAAACAAAAAAAAGGTTCATGCCTGGGTGAAGTCTAAATAGATAGATAAGAAAGGAAAAGAGTTGACAGAGAGAGGCCTGTCCGTGTCAGGTGGAGTCATCCCGCCCCTCTCGTTCATAGATCATGAACGACCTTGGACCCCACTTTGACTCCGCTCACCGAGTGGAGTCCCCTTTGCCTGACACATGTCCGTCCGTCAGTTATCGTCCCATGTTTCTAATTCGTCCTGTCTGCCCTAGTCGCCTCACAATCACGTCCCCTCTAATGCACAAGTACAACACCCACACCAATCAGCTGCTCACTTAGCCAGACATGGTATCTTTCTTTCAGCCCATATAAACCAAAAAAAAACTATGAACAAACAAACCAAAACAAATTCTTTTCAAATTTCACAACCTTAGTTTATTTATATAGCTAAAAAAATTAAAATTATTGATACGGTTTTAAGAAAAACAAAAGAAAAAAATTAAACTTCTAACTCAATCCAAAATTCAAAAAAAAATTAACCGAAATTATAAATTAACTTACAACTAGTAAAAAAAATGTATAATAGAAAAATAAAAAGATGAAAACTTACAACTATAGATACAATTAAAATTCGGCGCTTAAAAATAAATAAAAAATAGAATTAAAGAAAAGGGAAAATAAAATGAAAATCTAACGAAAGGCGTTTAGTTAAATCAAAAAAAAAAAAAACAAATGGATTAAAGAAAAGAAAACTCTTATAATAAAAGAACGTTTAGTTCAATGAAGCAAACCAAAAAAAATTCAAAAATAACTTAATCAAAAAACTCCACTTCAACATAAGCGTTGTTTAACCGAATCTTAAATAAAAGAAAATTAAAACAAAACAGGAATGATTAATAAAAAAACTAAGGCCTATCGGACGACCACTGTGCGCCGATAGCTTGCCCTACTCCCCTAGCTTCCAATATGGCAAAAAAATTATATATACGTATGTAGGTAATATTTTTAGATCTCTTAATCACTAGCACTTACCGATCATCCCGTTGACAGAGGCGCCTGCGTCGCGGAGAGCGGGTAGCTGGAAAGAAATAAAACCTAACCCATACATATATAAGAATTCCTGTCTTGGAAGGCTTCACCTACTCACGAGTAGGTAGGAGAGGTAACCAAAACAAAATTGGAAATTATTCGGACGTGCGGTTGCCGTCCGAATCAAAGCGAAAATTGTGCTAATGATTAAATAAAAAAAACTAATAAATGCTTTGCAAGCAAACAAATTAAACATTAAAACAAAGCAAATTAAAAATTTAATCAGGACGTAAATTGAAAACTGAAACTGCAACTAAATAACGAGAGTGAAAACTAAGAATGGAATGATAAATAAAGAAAACTATCTAAAAAAAAAAACTTGCATAAAAAAGTTGTGTGGGAGGGTGTGGAGCAGGAAAGTGATCAAGAAAAAAGAAGGAATGAAAGAGGTGGAGCGAACGGCAATAAAGGGTTTTAGGGATATCAGGGTCGAGAAGGGAGGGTGAGGAAAATTTGGATGCAAAGGCTTCGATAAGCAGAAAGGTTAAAATCCAAAGCGAAATTAAAATTTATAAAAAAAGGAAAAAAAAACGTATGAACGTAAAGAACAAAAATCCTGTTTACAAAATTTTATAAAAAAGGAGGCTTTTGAACTTGAACAAAAAAAAAAGGTGGAATTCGAAAGAAAGAAAAGTTAGTTATAGAAAACTAAAAAAGTGAAAACAAAGAAATAGCAAAACTAGGCAGTATTGGAAATAACTAAGTAAGAAAATGAATTGAAAAAAAAAACGAGAAAATTAACTTAGCAAAAACACAATTAGAAATAAAAATACTATTAGGGTAGGTCGGAATCCAAACAAAAAAAGAATAAAAATTTATAATATCTAATTAAACTAAAATTTTAGGAAAATTCTAACGAAAAGAAACATAATGTGACCACTGTATAAAAAATTAAACTTAATTACTTTAAATTTAACAACATCATCATCATCATTTATTGGCGCTTAACCGCCTAAGCGATTTTGGCCGTCGCCTATCAAAGCACGCCAGTCATTCCTTTTTAGCGATAACTGACGCCAATTGGAAACCCCAAGGGAGTTCAAGTCATCCTCCACCTGTTGTTTCCATCTCAGTCGAGGCCTCCCCCTTCCTCTGCTGCCGAATTCGGGTGACGATTGGAAAACCTTCTGGGCTGGAGCTTCTTTGTCCATTCGCATGACGTGACCCAGCCAGCGGAGCCTTTGGGCTTTAATTCGCTGGACTATGGTCAGATCTGCGTAAAGCTCGTACAGCTCATCGTTAAATCTCCTTCGATACTCGCCGTCGGCATCACGGGAAGGACCATAAATCTTCCGGAGAACTTTTCTCTCAAATACTCCAAGGGCCATCTCATCTTCTCTTGACATTGTCCATGAATCTGAGCCATACATCAGGACAGGTATGATGAGAGACTTATAGAGCGCGATCTTTGTTCTTCGAGAGAGGACTTTACTTCTCAATTGCCTACTCAGTCCAAAGTAGCACTTGTTCGCAAGAGTGATTCTCCGTTGGATTTCTAGACTGATATTATTTTCGGTGTTAATGCTGGTTCCCAAATAGACGAAGTCCCTCACAGTTTCAAATTTGTAACTATCAACAGTGACGTGGCTGCCAAGGCGCAGGTGCGCCGATTCTTTCTTTGATGACAGCAAATACTTCGTCTTGTCCTCGTTGACCGCAAGACCCACTTTTTTCGCTTCTTTATCCAGTCCAGAGAAGGCAGCGGTCGTTAAGGCCAATGATATCAATATCATCGGCATACGCCAGCAATTGCACGCTCTTGTAAAAGATTGTACCATTGCGGTTTAGCTCTGCTGCTCGAATTATCTTCTCCAGCATCAGGTTGAAGAAATCGCACGAAAGGGAGTCGCCCTGTCTGAAGCCTCGTTTGGTTTCAAATGGCTCAGAGAGGTCCTTCCCGACTCTGACGGAGCTGTTAGTATTGCTCAACGTCATTTGGCAAAGCCGTATAAGCTTTGCAGGGAAGTCAAATTCAGACATGGCGGCATACTGGCAACTCCTTTTTGCGCTGTCAAAAGCGGCTTTGAAATCGACAAAGAGATGGTGTGTGTCGATTCTTTTATCATGGGTCTTCTCCAGGATTTGGCGTATCGTGAAAGTCTGGTCGATGGTAGACTTACCAGGTCTAAAGCCACACTGATAAGGTCCAATCAGCTTGTCTACGATGGGCTTCAGTCTTTCACACAATACGCTAGAAAGAACCTTATATGCGATATTAAGAAGGCTGATTCCGCGGTAGTTGGTGCGGTTAGCGGGATCGCCTTTCTTGTGGATTGGGCAGAGCACACTTAAATTCCAATCTGGAGGCATGCACTCGTCTGACCATATTCTGCATAAGAGCTGATGCATGCTTTTTACCAGCTCTTCGCCTCCGTGTTTGAACAGCTCGGCGGGTAGTCCGTCTTTTCCAGGCGCTTTGTTGTTTTTGAGCCGGGATATAGCTATCCTCACTTCATCATAGTCAGGTGGTGGGACGACTTTTCCATCGTCAGGGATTGGGGTATCGGGTTCGACGTCTCCCTCGCAATTTAGCAGTGAGGAGAAGTGCTCCCTCCATAATTTAAGTACACTCTGTACGTCGGTTACCAGGTCGCCATTATTGTCCTTACAGGAACTTGCCCCGGTCTTAAAACCTTCCGGCATCCGCCGGATCTTTTCATAGAATTTTCGGGCATCATTCCTGTCAGCCAGCATCTCAAGCTCCTCACACTCACGCCTTTCGGCCTCACGTTTCTTTTTTCTGAAAAGGCGTCTCTCTTCCTTCTTTGCCTCACGATAGCGTTGCCATACACTGCGGGTTGCGCCCGTTCGCAACGTCTCCCTGTAGGCAGCGTCCTTTTTGTCCGAGGCAGTGCTGCATTCCTCATCGTACCAGTTGTTTTTGCGGGCTCGCTGGAACCCTATAGTGGCCTCAGCGGCGGTACGTAATGAGTGAGAGATATGCTTCCATTGCTCGGTTGCATCGTTAGGTCGAGGATTGCTCTCCGATAGCAGGTGTGAGAGTCGGGTGGAGAAATTGTCAGCTGTCTGTGTCGTGCGCAGCTTCTCGACGTCAAACTTTCCTTCCGTTCCTGTCCGCACTTTCTTTGCTACACAGAGGCGTGTGCGTATCTTGGCTGCAACAAGATAATGGTCCGAGTCGATATTGGGACCACGAAGGGTACGCACGTCCAGAACGGTGGAGCTATGTCTGCCGTCGATCATGACATGATCAATCTGGTTTCTTGTTCTTTGATCAGGAGACAGCCATGTGGCTTGGTGTATTCGTTTATGCTGGAACCTGGTACTACTGATGACCATATTGCGAGCAGCGGCGAAATCAATCAACCTAGTGCCGTTGGGGGATGTTATATCATGGAGACTAAATTTTCCAACTGTTGGACCAAAGTCTCCTTCCTTGCCCACCTTCGCATTAAAGTCGCCGAGCACGATTTTTATATCATGTTGGGGGCAGCGATCATAAGTCTGTTCAAGTTTATCGTAGAAGGAGTCCTTCTCTGCGTCGTCCGTCTCCTCAGTCGGCGCATAGGCGCAGATAAATGTTATGTTGAAAAATTTCGCTTTGATGCGGATCGCAGCGAGACGCTCGTCCACGGGGGTGAACGCTAGTACTTGGCGGCGAAGTCTCTTTCCCACCACGAATCCTACACCACGCGCATTGCCGCGTGTCTGGCCACTGTAGTATACGTCACAAGGTCCGATGGTCGTCTTTCCTTGTCCCGTCCATCGCATTTCCTGCAGGGCGGTGATGTCAGCCTTTGCGTTAACGAGGACATCAACCAGTCGGGCAGCGGTACCGTCCCTTGAAAGGGTCCGGACATTCCCGGTACATGCCCTAATATCCAAATCATGATGCCTTATTCGTTTTGCCGGGTCGTCAACATTAAAGGGGGTTCTCATCCGAGGCTTTAATACATTTTTCATTGGACTAAATTTTTTACGTGGCGGGTCCCAAACCCAGCGCACAACCCGTTTCGGGGTTTTTGGAAAATATTTACACATTTATATAGCGAGCCGCTTGCTTCAAGACAGACGCCCGCTTGCAGCCGCACCTCATGGTGAACAGACGCTGCGCAAAAAAAAAACCTCGGTGAGCCCTTAAACCAAGTATGTCAGAGTGGCCCCACCGGGGCTCCCTCTCTTTCTGCCGCGAGCCTAGGTAGCTCCCGTTGCCCAGAGTGCACGAACGAGGACGCAAGAGTCGGGATTGAGCAAGGTCACTTAGCAACCACACTCCATTACACTCCATAACGTCGTATAAAAATATAGTAGAGGTGAATTGAAATGCAGGGCAGAATAATATAATATTAGGGTGGCAAAAGAATTTATATGATGATACAGCGGGAAATAATATTGAAATTTAACTTAGGCAAAAAACTTTAGGAAATTAAAAAGTGAAAAATAACAAAAATTTGAATATTGACTAATGATAGTGAAGCGAAAATTATTTCAATAAAACGATATATAAAAAAAAACAAGATTTGAAGCGGCCGCGGTGATTCGTCTCCTTCCTCTCCTCGATCTTCTCTCAACAATGGTCTTTGTTTCCAAAAAATGTATGTTGGTGTGGTGGTGGTTGCTGTGGCATGAGCGCTTTGAGGCAACTTGTTGTTTTTGGCGTGGAGCCCAGTGCCAGTAAAATGCTCCTTCTGACCCCTTTGGTTCGTTGATGTGTTTCTCCTAGGTATTATATATCTTGCAGTAGTGGTGGTGGTGGTATAGGCAGGCAAATTAAGTTTCCAGTTGTTGTTGCTTTTTCTACAGGGATAGTGACAAAAAATATTTTCTTAGGGACTAGCACTATTAGGGCGACAGAGACATGGGTACAAGTGAATATACCCTTTAAACAGCCTGGATTTAATTAGAAATCAATTAATACATTTCCTCACTTAAATTTTCCGAGCAGGTATATTCACTTTGAACCCTCAGTTACATTTTGGGGCTAACACTCACTCAACCAGCGGATCTGGGAACTGTACTCCTTACGGACCGTTACTGTGGTCCACCAAAAAAAATTTTCATATACAAAAAACTGTTTTAAAATTTTTCAGCACTTTCTTCACATACGGGTAAAGGTGTCCGCACTAACTTTGCTCAACTTTTGATTTGTCTCATTGCCTCGCTTAGCTTGGCGATCTTAGGCAAAAAGTTCGCTTTCACTCAATCACGACGGACACCCATACATCTAACAGATTTGGCGGGACACGACAGATATCCACTTTCACGACACAAATTTCACCCACACCACCAGATACATATTCAGACACCTAAATACGTGTATTTGACTTTCGTAACATTACTAAAATACATACAAGGGAAACTCCGTTGCTGTTAACACACAGATACAGCGGTGTTCGGACTTTAACAATGTGGCATTAACACACAGGCTGCCGCTACAAAGCTTTGTATGAAGGTGGATCCTACAAAATTTTATGTAATTGGGCGTTTAACCCCTAAGAACTTAGTAACGGGCTTTCGAAGTTGGACCCTTCGAAGATTTGGTTTTCTAAATGTTTTGTTTAAAAAATTGAAAAATGGTTTAATGTGGGCGTGGCTTTCTTGCTCCTCTTATTCAATCTTTTTATTTGAAAGTGTATTTTTAAATTTTTTAAACAAAACTATTAGAAAACCAAATTTTCGAAGGGTCCAACTTCGAGCTTCGAAAGCCCGTAAGTTAGTTTTGGAGGCTAAAACTACATTTACACCGCACCATTTGGCGCTTTTTTCCATTCAAATCTCATTTTCCAAATTTGGAATTCCATCACATTTGACCACATTTGCCGAATAATACAATCCACAGTTCCTCAAAATAGCAACCCTGCCTGTGTTCCACATTTAGAATTGCCCAGCAAGAACCTTAATGCACTGAAAAAAAAATCTACAAGAAACGGCCGTCAAATTAACAGTAAACCCTGTCATTTTTCATCCAACAGTGGGTAATTTTGAAAGTGACCCCCTATCATTCTTCGAATATACTATCATATTGAACGCCATTTTTTTACTTATGTCTTAATCTCTTTATTGTATTAAATATTATTAACGCTATGTATGGATAAAATTTCTGCAAAAAAATTTTAACAAATTTACTACTTTCTCTAATAGAAAAATATTATAATGGAAACTAAATTAAATAAATCGTCAAAATATCTGATACGGGCCACTAAACACTTTTTTCTCGGATCTCGTAAATTTTTTTCGATGCCATCATTCAGCTATAGCTAAATTTCCTCTTTCGGAAATATTGAGGTCAAAACGTATCTTTCGTAATATTGCTCCACAATCTTCCATGAAAGCTGTACAAGGTATCCTTTGGTAAAAGAAAATATTTTCCTGCATACAAAAGGAAACAAGGCATACAAAAAATTCAAAACCGTTTGGAACCGGTTCCGGCTTTGAAACGGTTTCGGTTTCGTTCTTTTTCAGATCAGAATTACGGTTACCGTTTCGATTTCGGTTTTGAGAAATAAATCGGTTTTTACGGTTTCGGTTTCCAGTCCTTGATTTTTACTTTCATACATATGTACATACCTTTGTTCATATACAATGCGTATTACGGAGTGTATACATACATACTTACATATAAATATACATATGAATGCATACATATGCATATGCATTTGTAGATGAGTGGCTCGGTGCCATCCTTGCCTAACCCTCAATTTAGTAATTTCCTAATAACACTGGATCACAAATTCCAACTTTTTTTCTGCACCAGAGACGCCATAGTGAAATTCCTATATAAAATCACCTCCTAATTCCGAAAATCAAAGTTATTTTTACTTGAATGGTACCATTTTTGAGATATTTACGATTTACCGTTATTTCAAAAAACAAAAAAGATGGCTCCACTTAATCGTGTATATCTCAAGAACCAATTGAGCTATTCGAAAACGGTTTGAAAAATTTGAAAGCTTATAAAATTTACTATAATCAGTACATACAACACTTTTTGCTAGGTCCTGCAGATTCAAACATAGTGAACAATCATTACGGATTTTTTAAATTTTTTTTGTAAAAATATAAAAAAAATTGTACTTTGCGAGGAAGCATCTCGAAAACTTTTTGTTTTTTAGCAGATATTTCCCCCCCCCCCCTCTAAGCTCTGTTTTATTACAAAAAAAAACAAGCTATCAGTGAACAAAATCGATGAACTAATACAAAAGTTATAAGCATTCAAGTAAATATATCCATTTAATACTTAAGTACCCTACAAATAATAGCATATGTACATATGGTTCTGTCTTAACTCTATGATCTTATTTTATAATTGAAAAAGTTATGTGTCTTGTTTTGACGCTTATTTAGATTAGGATCGGTTTCTCTTATGAGAAACCAACAGTAGTCGCCCATCATAGCCAATCCTTTATGATGTAGTGGTCTTGACGAGCTCGGCTATCCCCTTTGCATAGAAAGCAACAGTATTTTGTGTATCCACTTTGTAGACCACATAGCATTCCAACGACTTCAAGATCGGCACATATTTTCCAATCATGTTCTTCGTATTTGATTAACTTGAGCAATTTTTGCATTATCTCATATGTTTCCTTCGTATTTACTGCATGCGCGATCGGGATAGATGGCTTTTGGTTGCCAATATGCAATAATACGGCCTTTAAACTTAATTTATAGCCGTCTATGAACAATCGCCACTCTTTTGAATCATATGGTTCACCAAATTGTTTGAATAGACCAGCAATGTCTTTGCAGTAACAAATACTGTCCTCCTTCGTATAGTACTTGGAAAATTCTTCGTGACGAGTTCTATAATATGTTACCTTAACATCGGATGAAACAAATTTAAATTGTTGCATTCGAGAGGCGTGTAGTTCGGCCTTTTCCTTTGACAATTCCAAATCCCTTATCCAATCATTGAGTTGTGCTTGTGACAAAGAATTTCTTTCGTTTTCCGTTTGAAATTCAGTACAACATGATGCCGCGTAATCAGATACTACTGTTGACAATGAAACTGGAGCCGGAACTAAAGTTAAATTTGATTCTGGCAATGTCGATTCTGTTGAAATTAGTTCTGGTAATGACACTGTAGATACGCTCGCATAGGTTACTTTTCTGGACTTTCCAACCCCAAGTACTTTTGTAGTACAAATATAGCAGTCCGTTGAATGGAAAGTTGGTTCCCTCCACTTCATTGGTGTAATTTCACACACCGCCTAAATAGATAGTTGCAGAAATTAGTCAGCTATGCATTAAAAGGGAACAAATTCCTAATTTTTACAACGTAACTTCCGGTTTCCGAAGAAATCAATTCGACTCGGCATGTGGTGCACACAGTATTCGGTGTCCATGGTTTTTAGGCTCAATTCCAAAACACTTATAGTATGTAACTTTCAAAGGATTTGAAAACACACGTCTCATACTTTTAACAATAAATTTACCGCAGATGAAACAGAACATATCTGGATCATTTGTACACTCAAACTCTCGCGCCCTTTTATTCATTTTTTATTTTTAAGTAAATGACGGGTTATAAACTGCAATTATAAACTGAACAGTATCCGGCGAGCCTTGCAGATATTATGAAGGAACAAGGCGCATGTACTCTTATTTATACTTAGATCCAGTAAAAATTCAAGCCTACCTAAACAAAAAGGTTCCCTAGTTTTACAAAGAAAACACTACCTGCCTCAAAAATATGCTCTTGTTTGAAATGTACCTAGGTTTGAGAAAACGACACTAACAGCTTTTTGTATCTAATAACTTTTCGAAAATCTACCTGCTAACTAACTGATATACGAATACTAACACATATGTACCAGTAGGGTACTTAAGCATTAAATGGATATATTTACTTGAATGGTTATAACTTTTGCATTAGTTCATCGATTTTGTTCACTGATAGCTTGTTTTTTTTGTAATAAAACAGAGCTTAGAGGGGGGGAAAATATCTGCTAAAAAACAAAAAGTTTTCGAGATGATTCCTCGCAAAGTACAAATTTTTTTATATTTTTACAAAAAAAATTAAAAAAATCCGTAATGATTGTTCAATATGTTTGAATCTGGAGGACCTAGCAAAAAGTGTTGTATGTACTGATTATAGTAAATTTTATTAGCTTTCAAATTTTTCAAACCGTTTTGGAAGAGCTCAGTTTGTTCTTGAGATATACACGATTAAGTGGAGCCATCTTTTTTGTTTTTTGAAATAACGGTAAATCGTAAATATCTCAAAAACGGTACCATTCCAGTAAAAATAACCTTGATTTTCGGAATTAGGAGGTGATTTTACATAGGAATTTCACTATGGCGTCTCTGGTGCATTTTGGCTGTAAACCAGTGTAATTAGTGACAAAGTTAATAGGTAATTAAAAATTAAACAGCCTAAGGCCGGAAATGCCTAACCCTCACAATCTTTATTAGGCGAAAAAAAACAATATTTAAAGAATGAAAATAAGTAGTATAGCATAATAACTCCATATAAAAAATGTCGAGGGTTAGGCAAGGATGGCACTGAGCCACTCAGTTGTATTTTATTGTTTTTTTTTTTATACCCAGCGTACTAGTACTAGTACAAGGGTATTATAATTTTGTTCACATAACGGTAGTACGTAACGGCACAAAATAATCGAGATAGATATAGAGTTCCATATACTATGAAACGTTTGTCCGTCCGTCCGTCCGTCTGTGTACACGATAAATTTTGGTCAAGGTAGGTTGCTATTGAAAATGGGCGAAATCGCATGATAACCACGCCCCCTTTTTCGATGTCGAAAATTTCGAAAATCATACAAATTGACATAACTTGAGAAATTTGGTATTGAAAATGGGCGAAATCGGATGATAACCACGCCTCTTTTGTCGATATCGACAACTTTGAAAATCACATAAACTGACATATGTAACTTGACTACAAATTGAGATATTTGCCTGAAATTTTGTATACAGCTAACTTTCTGGCCAAGGTAGGTTGCTATTGAAAATGTGCGAAATCGGATGATAACCACGCCATAAGTTGACATATCTCGGTAGCTGAAATAGCTAAAATGATATAAATTTATAGGGAAATCCCCCTGGTAATTCTCCTATGAGTTTTCCATAAATTTTTTAAAGGGGGCGTGGCACCGCCCAGGGAGGCATATTTGAAAATTTCACGGTTCATAAGTTTTAAACTGATTACGGTAAAACGATGAAAATGGTACGAGGTATACTAGCATAATAGGGAATATACCTGATGTAATTGGACGAAATCGCTTCCCAATAACACCCACTTCCGAAATGGAAAATTTTGAAAATCATATAAAAACTACAGCTGGGTATTTAATGTTCGGTTTACCCAAACTTAGACTTCCTTACTTGTTTTAATTGCGCTGCATACTAGTTGTTGCTACTTTTTTGTCTTAGTTCAATTATAATTCTTTAGAGTAGTTTTTTGTGATTCCAGGAACGATATTGTTGTTGTGGCGCTCAGTAGGTTTAAAACGCTGGCTATCCCTGCTATATATGATAAAGGCCAAATTTTGCTTAAAACTTGATCTGCGGGGAACAGGGCGTGGTCTTAAAAATAAGGGTAAAAAAACTCATGCAACCTTTACTGCTAAGAAAAAGAACCCTACATTTTTTACTTCCTCGGTTTACTCTAACTCTGTTATGTAAAAAGTTATTGGCAAAAAACTGAGGAAATAGGCCACGGTTGCCGAACTTGGTAATTAGTTCTCAAATTAGGTTATTTTTTTCGCCGTTGGTAACTTTCATTTGGGTTTGGTAACTTTTTTTTAAATTTGTTCACTTAGTTTTTCTTAAATTTACTCAAAGGCAAAGAAATCCAAATTGATTCTTTTATGGAAAGTATATTAAACAAAGTAATAGTGAACTTGACAGTTCTATCTTTTCTGTAGGAGTTTTCCCAAAATGTATTAAACAAAGTGTGATTGACGTAAAATATTTTTCTCATGAGACAAACAAGACAACAACAAGACAAATAGTGAAGCGTGTAAAGCGCTGTCAAATAGAGATTTGGGCTATTCGACGCCTTGAAGCGCTTTAAGCAAGTAAAGTAAGGCTGCCACTGGGCCAGCTTTCATATATTTCAGTAGATTTCAAAAGAATTTTAACAAAGCCAGCAAAGCAAGCGTGCATTGGGCCATCACCTTTAGCTCGCAGCTGGGTGTTTCAAAAAAACGAATTTTATGGTTATCTGCGCTTTTCTTACACACAGCGCAACGATCGTATGTCTTGGACCTTTTCATATTATTATCTAAAATAGAATAAAAATACCTCTTTATTTTATGATACATACATATATAACAAGTTCATAACCTCTTGCCCTTCTCTGCGTGTATCCTGCTATCTTTTATCCCATCTAATCTTGGTTTTTCCGGCTAGCTAATATTGCTTCCAAAAAATTTACATTTGCTTACAAAATTTGAATAACAAATTGTCACAAAACGGTTAAGAATTCTTTTCGATTTGACATTATACCCCAGTTCTAAATGAGAGCAACGTCAAATTCAAGCACACTTTGTTTAATACATTTGGAGTTTTCCCGTCAAATGAAAAAAAATATTAACCCGTTCTGTTTAAGATTTTTAAATTTTTTCAATAGTGTGAAGAAATAGCAAATTGTTTCATATACATACATAAATATAATACCGCTTGCTTCAGTTCCTTGCACGTTTAAATAGAGTTTAGAATTCATATTAGCTAGACTCTAGCACATTTTAGCTAAGATGAATGGTCTAATCTTCTTTCAACTGGATCTTAGACCGAAAACGAAACTGTAAGCGATTAAAATCGATTCATGACTCTGCGGGTTAGGGGTTTATAATATGCCCGTGGTGGAATTCCCGTCGCAAGAAGCGACTAAAATCCATTCCGACCACAGTCACGGGGTTGATGAAATCGGCATTGTGAATAGTACTACAAGGTAGCTCGGCAGCTGTGAGAGAATAGACCCTATACCGTACAACTCTGTTTGGTCCGTCACGTCCCTCTTACAACAGCAACAGCGACCGCTATACCGTTATAGGTAGGTAGGTTGCAGTGGCTGCTAGTAAACGAACTAACACACATAGGCCCCGGAGGTCCCATTGTAATACCACATGGATCCAAAGGTAGAAACAGTCATCGTTACCGCCAACGCCACGTTCGGCGAAGCGATAACGAAGACTGCCTATACCCTGAAAAAACCCCCTACTCGAACCATTTTGTGGATTCCGCAAAACGCAGAATGTCCTTTGGCTTAATTAATGATAATTGCCGAGATGATAGAAAATACCAGACCCCAGATATTTCAGCCGAGTGCCGCGCGTGACATTCACACAGGAGATGCTTTACCGTTTCATGCTCCTCCTCATCTCTACAACTTCTACAGAAGTCATTAAAGGGGATACCCAACCTTTCTGCATGCCTGCCTAGACCTATGTGCCCCGTTATAAGCCCCATGTTGTTGGTGTTGTTATTAACAATGCATTGCCCAGTCTAGAGTGTATGATCATTCCGAAGATCTTTATCAAGCTCTTCTAAAGGGAGTCCAAGGAAACGTGCAGTTTCAACAGGGTTTGTCCAGAGGGACAGAGGGGTTAGAAGAGTAGGTTCAGATGAACAATTGAAGAGATGTAGAGTATCATGGGGGGTCCTACCACATGCAGGGCATGTGTTTGAGATTGTATCATTAAGTATGGATAAGTAGGAGTTTAACCTTATACTATATCCAGACCTAAGCTGTGCCAAGGTGACTCTTGTCTCCCTTGGTAAGGTGCGTTCTTCTTCAGCAATATCCGGTGGAGGACTGTTCAGAACGGGATTCACAGGTAGAGATCCGAATAAAGTGTCTACCGACTCGGTGTGGATATCGGTTAGAGCCCGCTTATGATTCTGCAGATCAAACGGCAAGGTAATATGATGCCGGATCTCATCATAATGCTTACGGAGATATTTCCTTATGTCTCTCGGGGGCGGATCTATGTCCAAAAGATGGCGGTTTGGATGTGCTGGCTTGTGGCAGTTCAGAAGGAATTGCCTGCTCAGCATTTCCGCATGCTCTTTTACATTGAGCAGTTTTGCCTCCTGATGGAGGTGAGACTCGGAAGACATGAGGAGACATCCCGTAGCAGTTCTGATGGCAGTATTTTGGCAGACTTGTAACTTCGTCCAGTTGGTGTTATGTACATTAAGCGACCATATGGGTGCAGCATAGTCAAAGACTGGTCGGCCAATGGCGTTATATGTAGTCAGCAACGTTTCTTTGTCTTTTCCCCAAGTACTGCCGGCAAGTGACTTGAGGATCTTGTTGCGACCACGTACCTTTAAGACCATTGCAGATACATGACCAGCAGATGAGAAAGTATTATCCAGTGCCACTCCTAATAACTTTGGGTGGCTGACAGTTGGTAGCTTCCCACCCAGCATTTTATGAAATTTTTGATCATATTCGAGTCTATTTCGAGTCTCCTACGCGATTAAAACAATCATAAATGAGCTCACTTTCTGATCATAAAAGACTCTTTTGTCGGTAGAAAAATGTGCCATGCCCGCGACTCCTCTTGATAAGCCTTTTATGATCAGTTTTGACTCTTTTTCGACTCTTGAAACAATCATTTGCGGGTCGTTTTCTAGTCATTTTTCAGTCATTTTCTAATCATTTTACGACCACTTTTGACTCTTTTTCGACTCTTGCTACAATCATTTGCGGGTCGTTTTCTAGTCATTTTTCAGTCGTTTTCTATTCATTTTATGATCAGTTTTGACTCTTACTCGACTCTTGTTACAATCATTTTGTGGTCGTTTTTAATCTTTTTTTAGTCGTATTTCCAAACATTTTCAAATCGTTTTCTTATCGCATTTCAAATGATAGTAAAAAAACCACATCTGTCTACCATCTTTCAAGAAAAGAACGACACGGTCTCCATCGTGTAAGAAAATAAAATTAAGTATGATTTTAAGTTAGTTAAAGCTTTTTGATGCAACTTTGTATATGCTATATGTCAAAAATGCTTTCACTAACTTAAAATCATATTTAATTTTGGCATGACTACGGGCCAAAGTAATTTACAAGCAGGGAAAAAAATAGGCAGGCCCCTTACAAATCTTCCAGGAAAAATGTACATAAATAAATTATTTTTTAATATTAAAGTGGTTTTATTTAAGAATGGTTCGAACTAAAAGTAGATACAAAATTTGCTAACAGCGTTCTCCTGCCTTGCCATTTACAAACTATTAGTAAAGAACTAAACAAAATGACCAAACTTCGTGATGGGAGCTATTTATTTGCTTCTGATTAAAAATCAAATCATCGCCGACAGTACATATCTTCCTGGTGACACCAAAATTAAGGTCAAACTTCACGAAAATATCAACTGCGTTAAAGGTACCATCTATGCACCTTTCCTCTGTCGCCTTTCTGCAGATGAGATCGTTGATGTCCTCAAAGAAAGTGGGGTGATTGCAGCACATGAAATTACATTAATAAGGTTACCCGTGAACAGAACTCAATGGTGCTATTTTACTTACATTTATTAAGTACACCCTACCAGAAAAATTTGAAGTTTCTTGGAGAATACTTTCCTTCCATCCATATTACCCCAACCCAATGCGTTATAAGAAATGACAGATTCTTGGGCACACTATTAAGCACTGTCTTAAATCCGAAATCTGTGCCACCTGTAGTCCTTCTCTTCACCCTGATTCTGACCGTGAAAAAGTTAAACTGCCGTTTTTATTTATAACTTACTAGTATATACCCGCGGCCTTGTCCGCCCCTGCGAAGTGCCCTTTCAACATTTGAAGTAAAAATTCGGTCGTCGAAGTTCACCAAGTTAGGTAGATTGGTCAAATAAAAAACTGTTGGAAGATCAATTACACTGGTTTACAGCCAAAATGCACCAGAGACGCCATAGTGAAATTCCTATGTAAAATCACCTCCTAATTCCGAAAATCAAGGTTATTTTTACTTGAATGGTACCGTTTTTGAGATATTTACGATTTACCGTTATTTCAAAAAACAAAAAAGATGGCTCCACTTAATCGTGTATATCTCAAGAACAAACTGAGCTCTTCCAAAACGGTTTGAAAAATTTGAAAGCTAATAAAATTTACTATAATCAGTACATACAACACTTTTTGCTAGGTCCTGCAGATTCAAACATATTGAACAATCATTACGGATTTTTTAAATTTTTTTTGTAAAAATATAAAAAAATTTGTACTTTGCGAGGAAGCATCTCGAAAACTTTTTGTTTTTTAGCCTCTCTCTAAGCTCTGTTTTATTACAAAAAAACAAGCTATCAGTGAACAAAATCGATGAACTAATACAAAAGTTATAAGCATTCAAGTAAATATATCCATTTAATGCTTAAGTACCCTACTGGTACATATGTGTTAGTATTCGTATATCAGTTAGTTAGCAGGTAGATTTTCGAAAAGTTATTAGATACAAAAAGCTGTTAGTGTCGTTTTCTCAAACCTAGGTACATTTTAAACAAGAGCATATTTTTGAGGCAGGTAGTGTTTTCTTTGTAGAACTAGGGAACCTTTTTGTTTAGTTAGGCTTGAATTTTTACTGGATCTAAGTATAAATAAGAGTACATGCGCCTTGTTCCTTCATAATATCTGCAAGGCTCGCCGGATACTGTTCAGTTTATAAGTGCAGTTTATAACCCGTCATTTACTTAAAAATAAAAAATGAATAAAAGGGCGCGAGAGTTTGAGTGTACAAATGATCCAGATATGTTCTGTTTCATCTGCGGTAAATTTATTGTTAAAAGTATGAGACCTGTGTTTTCAAATCCTTTGAAAGTTACATACTATAAGTGTTTTGGAATTGAGCATAAAAACCATGGAAACCGAACACTGTGTGCACCACATGCCGAGTCGAATTGATTTCTTCGGAAACCAGAACAAAAAGGTACGTTGTAAAAATTAGGAATTTGTTCCCTTTTAATGCATAGCTGACTAATTTCTGAAACTATCTATTTAGGCGACGTGTGAAATTTATTACACCAATGAAGTGGAGGGAACCAACTTTCCATTCAACGGACTGCTATATTTGTACTACAAAAGTACATGGGGTTGGAAAGTCCAGAAAAGTAACCTATGCGAGCGTATCTACAGTGTCATTACCAGAACTAATTTCAACAGAAGCGACATTGCCAGAATCAAATTTAACTTTAGTTCCGGCTCCAGTTTCATTGTCAACAGTAGTATCTGATTACGCGGCATCATGTTGTACTGAATTTCAAACGGAAAACGAAAGAAATTCTTTGTCACAAGCACAACTCAATGATTGGATAAGGGATTTGGAATTGTCAAAGGAAAAGGCCGAACTACACGCCTCTCGAATGCAACAATTTAAATTTGTTTCATCCGATGTTAAGGTAACATATTATAGAACTCGTCACGAAGAATTTTCCGAAGGAGGACAGTGTTTGTTACTGCAAAGACATTGCTGGTCTATTCAAACAATTTGGTGAACCATATGATTCCAAAGAGTGGCGATTGTTCATAGACGGCAATAAATTAAGTTTAAAGGCCGTATTATTGCATATTGGCAACCAAAAGCCATCTATCCCGATCGCGCATGCAGTAAATACGAAGGAAACATATGAGATAATGCAAAAATTGCTCAAGTTAATCAAATACGAAGAACATGATTGGAAAATATGTGCCGATCTTAAAGTCGTTGGAATGCTATGTGGTCTAAAAAGTGGATACACAAAATACTGTTGCTTTCTATGCAAATGGGATAGCCGAGCTCGTCGAGACCACTACATCATAAAGGATTGGCCAGAACGAATCGAGTTTCAAGTTGGGGTAGATAACATAAAATACTCTCCACTTATAAAGAAGGAAAAAAAAATTCTACCTCCGCTCCACATCAAGCTCGGCCTTATCAAAAACTTTGTGAAGGCTTTGGACAAAGAAGGCGAAGCTTTTCATCATTTGAAGACAATCTTCCCAGAGATTTCAGAAGCAAAAATAAAGGAAGGGATTTTTGTGGGACCGCAAATAAGGAAAATGATGACCAATAACCATTTCATAAAACTATTGTCACCAGTGGAGGCAGCAGCGTGGGATTCTTTTGAAAAGGTCGTTACTTCTTTTTTAGGCAAACACAAAAGTCCTAACTACGAGATGATAGTGAACGACTTAATCAAAAACTATGCGGAAATGGGTAAATAAAAAACATATTATAATAAATTATATATTACATAAATTTACATGAGAATATATAGCCATAAATCTGAATTCATCGTCCAGTTCCGAACAAACAAGAACGGGAAAAATATAAACAAAAAATTTGTTCTGAATTGAAAGAAAATACTATATACTAATGTGTCACTTATGTATTTATCTAATTTACTTTTTTATTTTCTTTCAGGAGTAAATATGTCTTTAAAAATTCATTTCTTACACTCCCACGCAAAATCTTGGCGACGAAAGTGACGAGCATGGCGAAAGGTTTCACCAGCAAATGAAAGTGATTGAAAGTCGGTATCAAGGATTCTGGGATGTCGCTATGATGGGCGACTACTGTTGGTTTCTCATAAGAGAAACCGATCCTAATCTAAATAAGCGTCAAAACAAGACACATAACTTTTTCAATTATAAAATAAGATCATAGAGTTAAGACAGAACCATATGTACATATGCTATTATTTGTAGGGTACTTAAGTATTAGATGGATATATTTACTTGAATGCTTATAACTTTTGTATTAGTTCATCGATTTTGTTCACTGATAGCTTGTTTTTTTTGTAATAAAACAGAGCTTAGAGGGGGGGGGGGGGAATATCTGCTAAAAAACAAAAAGTTTTCGAGATGCTTCCTCGCAAAGTACAAATTTTTTTATATTTTTACAAAAAAATTTTAAAAAATCCGTAATGATTGTTCACTATGTTTGAATCTGCAGAATCTAGCAAAAAGTGTTGTTTGTACTGATTATAGTAAATTTTATAAGCTTTCAAATTTTCGTTTTCGAATAGCTCAATTTGTTCTTGAGATATACACGATTAAGTGGAGCCATCTTTTTTGTTTTTTGAAATAACGGTAAATCGTAAATATCTCAAAAACGGTACCATTCAATTAAAAATAACTTTGATTTTCGGAATTAGGAGGTGATTTTACATGGGAATTTCACTATGGCGTCTCTGGTGCAGAAAAAAACTTGGAATTTGTGATCCAGTGTTATTTGTCTATGTTCCTAGAGTTTTGAAAAAATAGTATGTATTAAAAAACGGGGTTCAAAAATTTTATTTAATATACATATCCTTGAAATCGATTTAAAGTGAGGTTTCTAAAGTTAAATATTGCTTTGGCTTTAAGTATGGATATAAATGTCTCAGAAAGCATTTATCGAATAGTTCATCTAAACTTCAAACTTTCATATTTATATAATATTATAGAATACTGAAGCATTTACCAAGGGTATTTAAAATTTTCAAAATTCCCATCAATGGGGAAAGTTAGATTGATTAAATAATTTGATGTTTTTGGGCGATCACGTTTTGACCGATAACTCAGTTATCGATAAATTTATCGAAATATATTGAAGTCCAAATGAAAACTGGGGCCATCCACTTTTGTTTGATACCCATATTTTAGGGCAATTTTAAGGATTTTTCACCGATAACTCAGTTATCAATAAACGTATCGAAATATATTGAAATCCAAATGAAAACTGGTGCCATCCCCTTCCGTTTGATACCCATATTGTAGGGCAATTTTAAGGTTTTTGGGCAATTACATTTTCACCGATAACTTAGTTATCGATAAATTTATCGAAATATATCGAAGTGAAACCTGGGGCAATCCCTTTTCGTTTGATACCCATATTGTTGGCCAATTTTAAGGCTTTTGAGCCATCTCGTTTTCACCGATAACTCAATTATCGATAAATTTATCGAAATATATTGAAGTCCAAATGAAAACTGGGGCCATCCACTTTTGTTTGATACCCATATTTTAGGGCAATTTTAAGAATTTTTCACCGATAACTCAGTTATCAATAAACTTGTCGAAATATATTGAAATCCAAATGAAAACTGGTGCCATCCCCTTCCGTTTGATACCCATATTGTAGGGCAATTTTAAGGTTTTTGGGCAATTACATTTTCACCGATAACTTAGTTATCGATAAATTTATCGCAATATATCGAAGTCCAAATGAAACCTGCAGCCTTTCCTTTTCGTTTGTTACACATATTGTAGGGAAATTTTAAGGTTTTTGTTCAATAACATTTTCACCGATAACTCATTTATCGATAAATTTATCGAAATATATCGAAGTTCAAATGAAACTTGGTGTCATCCCCTTTCGTTTGATACCCACATTGTAGGGAAAAATTAAAGTTTTTGAGCAACCACATTTTCACCGATAACTCAGTTATCGATTAATTTATCGAAATATATTGAGGTCCAAATGAAACCTGGGGCCATTCCCTTTCGTTTGATACCCATATTGTAAGGTAATTTTAAGGTTTTTGTTCAATAACATTTTCACCGATAACTCGGTTATCGATAAATTTATCGAAATATATCGAAGTTCAAATGAAACCTGGGGTTATCCCCTTTCGTTTGATACCCATCTTGTAGGGAAAATGTAAGGTTTCTGGGCAATCTCATTTCGACTGATAACTCAGTTATCGATAAATTTATCGAAATATATCGAACTCTAAATGAGACCTGGCACCTTCCAGTTTCGCTTGATACCCATATTGTTCGAAGTTTCTACACCTGTATTCGAAATATCATAAGTTTAGGTCAAATGTACTCAGAGTTATATGGAAAAACAAAAAATCGAAAAGTATCGGTCCCTAGCATGGCCGGACCCCCCAAAATTAAACAAAAAAATAGCCTATACCTCCTTCCAGACTATTAGCTGTCTGCCTACCAAATTTCAACAAAATCCGTCTTGCCATTCTCACGTTATTGAGGAACAGAAGTAAACGTCTGGACATCCAAACATCCAAATATCCAAACATCGCTACATTCACATTTATAATATTAGATAGTAAGATTTATAAATATTTGAAAAGTTATGAAAAATAGGGTCATAAGAATCAGTGTAAAATATTTGTGAAATTAAAGTGCGATCACTTTTCAATCTCCAGGATGATCAACTTCTGTTTGCTCTACATTTGTTGTTATATTTTCAATAACTCATTTTTCAAGCATACTGATGAGTCGTTTTCGAGTCTTATTTTAATCGTGTAAGTGATCAATCAGTTTTTAATCACCCAAAATGATCGAAAAGGACTCACTAAGGTGATTTATTTAAAAGTAGTCTTCCAAATGCTATTCGGGTTAGTGCCATCAACGAAAATGTCTAATTCATTTCTCACTTGGTGCGTCCATGTCGTGAGAAGCGTCGCCGTTGATTTAGTCGGAGATATCGTCAGATCTCGCTCAGTGAAAAACCTGGAAAGGTCGCGGAGGTAACCGTTGATTTTCGCACAGAGTTCATCAGTATAGGGGCCCTTCCCCGTCGCCATTATTGTACAGTCGTCGGCATATGAAACGACGGTGACGCCCTCTGGTGGTGGGGGCATCTTCGATAGATAGAAGTTAAACAGTGTCGGGGATAGGACACCACCCTGTGGCACCCCCTGTCTAATATGTCTAGGTTTTGATGTTGCGTTTCTAAAGTTAACCGACGCCTGCCGTCCATTCAAATAATTAGCGGTCCATCTCTTTAACCCATCAGGTATCTGTGTTTCGAAGAGATCTTGTATGAGAGTGGCATGGATTGACCGTGTCAAAAGCTTTCGACAGGTCAAGTGCCACTAACACAGTCCTGTGATTTGGATGGTTTTGATTTAGGCCGCTATTTATTTGCGTTGTAATAGCATTGAGTGCGGTGGTGGTGCTGTGCAGCTTACGGAAGCCATGTTGATGACTAGCCAGGTGCAGATTTGCAGCCCCATAAGTAGCGAGAGTTCCTCCCTTCTAAGTTTGAGTAGGTCCTACGATCTACTCGCTATGATCTCAGGCCACACCAGCTTTGCATGACTGCAAGTACTGATCTTGTCCCATCTGTCACTTGCTTGTTGGAGGAACTTATGCCTCGTTAAGAGCTTACTGGTCGCGAGCGGCATGCCTAGACCCTTCCAAGACTGTGAAAGTGGAGCGGATGTGCCCCCTCTAGCAAGCTCGTCTGCCATCTCGTTACCCGGTATATCACAGTGTCCAGGCACCCATACCAGGTGAATCGAGAGTTGCTCAGCCATCTCGTTGAGAGATTTGCGGCAGCCCTCCACAGTCCTGGAATTACATGTAAAAGCCCCCAGCGCCCTGAGAGCTGCTTGACTGTCAGAGAAGATGTAAGCATCACCATTATTGATGTCCACTGTCTGCCTGGAAGACACTACAGTGGTCCGGCAGTCTAAAACTAAGATTAAGATTCAGCTGGGGAGCGTACACCGCTCCCTCGACCTTCTCATATCTGTCTGTATTATGATATCAAATTTCTTCTCGAAACAGTACTTCCGTATACAATAGTCCGACTTGTGCACAGCGAGTTTTTAAGGATGGAAGAGTGGCCTTCACCAAGGCCCCTCCATCCAGCTAAATTGCTAATGTTCAGGACTACATTCAGCGCCTCCTCTGCTTTTGTGCGTAGCGCCCCACTAACACATATGAGCGCGCTTCACTGTACTTTTCTGGTCCACCAGACCAGGACCCCATACAGAAGAATTGGTCTTACCACAGCATTATAGAGACAAAGTGTAACTTATGGGGGCAACCCCCAACTTTGCCCTATGGCACCTCTACAAGAGTATAGGGCCACAAGAGCCTTTTTATCGCGCTCCTGGATTTTCTCTTTCCAAGTGAGTGTTTGTCAATAATAACCCCCCGGTAGTTTGCCCGGTGGCCCATTCAATTCTTTTATTTTTTAGGTACTGCACTAGGTCGTGTACACTATGACTACGGTGACCATCCGTTCTGTTTTTGGAAGAACAGTTCTGTTTTTAAGGAGCTTGTTCTGCGTATTTTTTTCTAAGGAAAATAACAGAAATGTTCTGTTTTTTTTTTGTTTTTGTTCTGCTTTTTTGTGCCGGAAACCTTTTTTAATAAATGTAATGCTACTCTGTAAAGTTGGTGTGCTCAATAATTTCAAAACTTTATGAAAAATTTAAAATCTTTCAAAATATTTTAAAAATAATTTAGTTTATGTTTAACGCGGTCAAGTGCATCAAAAATTGAGTACCTACCTTAAAATGGCAAAAACCAAATTTGGAAGTTCCGTACCCGGAAAAAAATTCGTACCAAAAATGGTACATTTCGACCAAAGCGGCAACCGTGGTTATGGTAGGTTTTACATTAACAAGGAAATGTTTCGCACCATCCAGAAATACTATTCACAAAACGGAAAAATATACTTAAAAAAATGACTTTCAATTGATGCACTTTGGTTGAAATTATTTGAGATTGCAATTTCAATGTTTCACCGACGTTGGCTACATTTTTTACTGCAAAGAGATGATTACGCCATGAAAAACACTTTTTTATTCCAAATATTGAGAGTGTAACCCAAAATAGTTTATAGCCGGGTAGAGAAATTTTCACGTGAAGGCAATACCAAGCCTTAAGTAGAAAGAGTTCTATTTTTTTTTTCAAAAAAAAAGTATGGTCACCGTAACCATGACCCAAATTCGGTTGATTCCTAAGAACGTTTCCGCTTCTGGGAAGTGGATACTAAGGAGAAGATGCAGCGTTTCATCCCCAGTATTTATCCATGACCAATCAGGCCTTATCGGACACCGCGGTGTGCTATGAGGTGATTTAGCTAGTACATATATAAGCTCAAATTTTTTTACCAAACTTCTTTTAAAAGGTGTTTAAAAAAGCAAAAACATTTGGCAGTTGCTTGTAAGAGTTCTATTTAACACTTACATTTAAAGTTTATACTGTCGGAAGTAATCAAATAATTGGAATAATTAAATAATTGAAAATAATCAAATTTAATTATTTAATCGTTTAATTACTATTAATTGATAAATTTATTTTAATGCTTTTTTAATTTTAATTACTTGATTGTTTTAAATCATATGATTATTTTTAATCAAAGATAATGGGAAATTGTTTGATTATTTTTTTAATGGTCATTAATCATGATTATTTTTTTTTAATTTTTTTAATTAATTAATTAATACTTTCTGATTAAACTCCACAAAATTAATTAATCATCAAAATTAAAAAAGCCAAAGTAATTAATCATTATTAATGTTAATTGCTATTTAACAGGTCTGGTTTTAGAAGAGGGCCTTTGTGAATAAAGGCGACGATATGTTGATCGTCGTTAACGAAGAATATGTTGGTGTAAACTGACAGCAAAAACTGAAAATGCCACATCAACTGCGACTTTGTCCTGATGAAGAATCAGTTTGACTTGAAATACTGGCTGATTCTTTTTGCACTTGCTTAAATTTTGGAAAGAAACAATTCAACCAAAAACTACAGTTCGTTGATAATGTCATCCAGTAGAAAATACTATTTGAGTTGAGATCCTAACTACTATCCTTTTGATGATATGCACATTTTTTGTATTTCATGTTTATATATTATAATAATTATTAATAATTTATGTAATGTAGGGAAAATGTACTTTAATTAACATCGGACGTCGATGCTGAGTTTTCAGAACGGTCCTAATGGTCCGGATACTGCAAATTAACCTGCATCACTCTAAGGCAGCCTCCGCTGTGCTAATCTTACGCCTCTGCAAAACATCGGAGGCGGTCGTTCTAGTCCAAGAGCCATGGGTTGTCGGTACCAGGGTCTGTGGGCTGAATACCGATGAGTACCAGCTGGTGACGCCACCTGCAAAAGGTATTCTTGTATTCTTATCAGACAAACTCTTTCTTATTTTCTACTATCTCCTTTTAGCGATGATGACTTCACCTGTATCAGCCTCGAGCTGCAGGACTATACCCTCTGGCTGATGTCCGCATACTTTGCGCACGATCGCCCCATCTCTGCACAGGATAGGCTCAGCAAGGCGGTAAAGGAGGCCCAACTCAAGGGGCTTCCGATAGTCATTGGAGCCGACGCTAACGCGCACCACCTCGCATGGGGCTCAACCGACACAAATACAAGGGGTGAGTCTCTTTTTGATTTTATCATAGAAAACAACCTCTGTATCTGTAACTCTGGGGACAAACCAACTTTTGTCACCTCGAATAGGAGGGAAGTTCTAGACATTACTCTGGTTTCAGGACCTTTCTCTGACTTAGTTAAGGAATGGAAAGTTTCCGATGATAACTCCTACTCTGACCATATGTACGCAACTTTTAATCTGCTTCTGCGACCTCCGCCTATGGCGGTTTACAGGAACAGGAGACGTACGGACTGGGACCTTTACAAAGTGGTCCTCTACCCTCCAAGAAAACGCTTCTCACGGTAGGTCTTGCCTACCGATAAGATCTGATGAAGCGCCTCTCTCAGACATATCGTTTGCTTCTCTCGGTGAGCTAGACTCACCGTCTAGGATAGACGAAGCAGTAGATCTTGTCACCAATTCTTGTAACGCTGCCTTCATAGCAGCCTGCCCGGAGATTAAAAAAGGGGTAGAAAGAAACCGTACTGGTGGACCCCTGAAATCTCCGAGCAAAGGAAGAACAGCAGAAAACTCTTTAATCAGGCAAAACAGACAGGGATCTGGTCCCCCTACAGGGACGCCTTAAAATCTTTTAAGAAGTTAACCAGGAGAGCCAAAAGGGAATCCTGGAAAAACTTCACAAGCAATATTGAGGAAGTCTCGGAGGCAAATCGCCTACGTAAGGTCCTCTCCAAAAACCCTTCTCCTCTCAGCTGTATTCGTACAGCTGATGGAGAATGGGCCTCATCTTGTGCCGAAATCCTGGATACCCTGGTCACGGCCCACTTTCCGGGCAGCACCTCTCAACCATACCTACCCTCGAACTCGCAATCTAACCCAAGGCCGTCGAGGCCCTTGGACCACATAGTCAGCAGAAAAGGAGTTAACTGGGCAATCAGGTCCTTCAAACCCTTCAAATCTCCGGGACTAGATGGTATATTTCCCGCCGAACTACAAGCAGCGAGCGATCTTATTAGTCCGCTGCTAACTCAAATCTACAAGGCATGCCTCAACCTGGCCTATATCCCCACGGAATGGACCAAGGCAAAGGTAGTCTTTATACCGAAAGGAGGCAGGACATCCTGCAATAACCCAAAGGATCTCAGACCTATAAGTCTGACCTCTTTCCTCCTAAAAATTCTAGAAAGATTGCTAGATGCCTACATTAGGCGAACGGCAAATCCAGGACTAATCTCCAACAGCCAGCATGCCTACTCCAAGGGCAAGTCCGTAGAGACGGCTCTACGCGCTATCACCTCTGGGATAGAGAAGGGGCTTGCTTTCAAGGAGTTTACGCTCGGCATTTTTCTTGACATAGAAGGGGATTTTAACAACGTTCTTCCAACAGCGGTAACGACTCCCTGCGTTTGCTGGGAGTGGAAGAGCCTCTAGTGGAGTTCGTTGAACTCCTTCTCCAAAGAAGAACCATTATTTTCGAAATGGGCAATTCTTCACTTACAAGGTATGCCAACAGAGGAACCCCCCAAGGGGGTGTTCTCTCTCCTCTACTTTGGAACCTGACGGTGAACACTCTTTTATCTAGACTAAAGCACACCGGCTGCCAGGTCATTGCCTATGCAGACTGTACTTTAATTAACATCGGACGTCGATGCTGAGTTTTCAGAACGGTCCTAATGGTCCGGATACTGCAAATTAACCTGCATCACTCTAAGGCAGCCTCCGCTGCGCTAATCTTACGCCTCTGCAAAACATCGGAGGCGGTCGTTCTAGTCCAAGAGCCATGGGTTGTCGGTACCAGGGTCTGTGGGCTGAATACCGATGAGTACCAGCTGGTGACGCCACCTGCAAAAGGTATTCTTGTATTCTTATCAGACAAACTCTTTCTTATTTTCTACTATCTCCTTTTAGCGATGATGACTTCACCTGTATCAGCCTCGAGCTGCAGGACTATACCCTCTGGCTGATGTCCGCATACTTTGCGCACGATCGCCCCATCTCTGCACAGGATAGGCTCAGCAAGGCGGTAAAGGAGGCCCAACTCAAGGGGCTTCCGATAGTCATTGGAGCCGACGCTAACGCGCACCACCTCGCATGGGGCTCAACCGACACAAATACAAGGGGTGAGTCTCTTTTTGATTTTATCATAGAAAACAACCTCTGTATCTGTAACTCTGGGGACAAACCAACTTTTGTCACCTCGAATAGGAGGGAAGTTCTAGACATTACTCTGGTTCCAGGACCTTTCTCTAACTTAGTTAAGGAATGGAAAGTTTCCGATGATAACTCCTACTCTGACCATATGTACGCAACTTTTAATCTGCTTCTGCGACCTCCGCCTATGGCGGTTTACAGGAACAGGAGACGTACGGACTGGGACCTTTACAAAGTGGTCCTGTCCTCTACCCTCCAAGAAAACGCTTCTCACGGTAGGTCTTGCCTACCGATAAGATCTGATGAAGCGCCTCTCTCAGACATATCGTTTGCTTCTCTCGGTGAGCTAGACTCACCGTCTAGGATAGACGAAGCAGTAGATCTTGTCACCAATTCTTGTAACGCTGCCTTCATAGCAGCCTGCCCGGAGATTAAAAAAGGGGTAGAAAGAAACCGTACTGGTGGACCCCTGAAATCTCCGAGCAAAGGAAGAACAGCAGAAAACTCTTTAATCAGGCAAAACAGACAGGGATCTGGTCCCCCTACAGGGACGCCTTAAAATCTTTTAAGAAGTTAACCAGGAGAGCCAAAAGGGAATCCTGGAAAAACTTCACAAGCAATATTGAGGAAGTCTCGGAGGCAAATCGCCTACGTAAGGTCCTCTCCAAAAACCCTATTCCTCTCAGCTGTATTCGTACAGCTGATGGAGAATGGGCCTCATCTAGTGCCGAAATCCTGGATACCCTGGTCACGGCCCACTTTCCGGGCAGCACCTCTCAACCATACCTACCCTCGAACTCGCAATCTAACCCAAGGCCGTCGAGGCCCTTGGACCACATAGTCAGCAGAAAAGGAGTTAACTGGGCAATCAGGTCCTTCAAACCCTTCAAATCTCCGGGACTAGATGGTATATTTCCCGCCGAACTACAAGCAGCGAGCGATCTTATTAGTCCGCTGCTAACTCAAATCTACAAGGCATGCCTCAACCTGGCCTATATCCCCACGGAATGGACCAAGGCAAAGGTAGTCTTTATACCGAAAGGAGGCAGGACATCCTGCAATAACCCTAAGGATCTCAGACCTATAAGTCTGACCTCTTTCCTCCTAAAAATTCTAGAAAGATTGCTAGATGCCTACATTAGGCGAACGGCAAATCCAGGACTAATCTCCAACAGCCAGCATGCCTACTCCAAGGGCAAGTCCGTAGAGACGGCTCTACGCGCTATCACCTCTGGGATAGAGAAGGGGCTTGCTTTCAAGGAGTTTACGCTCGGCATTTTTCTTGACATAGAAGGGGATTTTAACAACGTTCTTCCAACAGCGGTAACGACTCCCTGCGTTTGCTGGGAGTGGAAGAGCCTCTAGTGGAGTTCGTTGAACTCCTTCTCCAAAGAAGAACCATTATTTCCGAAATGGGCAATTCTTCACTTACAAGGTATGCCAACAGAGGAACCCCCCAAGGGGGTGTTCTCTCTCCTCTACTTTGGAACCTGACGGTGAACACTCTTTTATCTAGACTAAAGCACACCGGCTGCCAGGTCATTGCCTATGCAGACGACATAGCCCTGAGGGCTACTGGCAAGCATCCTTCGGTGCTTAGCGAACTCTTGCAAAATGCGCTGAATCTAACAAAAACCTGGTCTGAGGAATGGGGACTAAGCATCAGCAGTGAAAAAACTGAGATGGTGCTCTTCACCCGCAGACGCAATATACCAGTTTTCACCGCCCCATCGCTGAATGGGAGGGTGATCAAACTCTCTACCGAGGTTAAATACCTTGGCGTAATTCTTGACAAAAGGCTGGACTGGAGGCGTAATATGGAGGAACGCTCCAGGAAAGCCACAATGGCGCTCTACGCCTGTAGGTCGGCAATCGGAAAAAAGTGGGGTCTTCAGCCCCACATTGTCCACTGGATCTACACGGCAGTGGTGCGACCTATACTATTCTACGCCGTCACCATATGGTGGCCGGCTCTCGAGATCGAATCTAACAAAACCAAAGCCACAAAGGTGCAACGGATGGCAGCAATGCTTATTAGCGGTGCCCTCCCCTCCACTCCCACCAAGGCTCTTGAAACCATACTTTTTCTTCTTCCCACTGACCTGTATGGGAAATTTACTGCCAGTTGCAATGCAGCTAGGCTCAACGCACTAGAACCCTGGAGGGACTGCAGGTTTGGGCATACCCAAATCCTGAAGGAACTCCCCAACTCTTACTTAAAGCTGGACTACGCAATACCACGGCCTTGCTGGGATAACAAGTTCGAAACATGGATCCCAGAGAGAAGCGAGTGGAAAAATTGCGTGGAACCGGGAAGTCAAGAAATCTCCGTTTTCACGGACGGCTCTAAACTAGACAACAAAGTCGGCAGTGGAATCTTCTCAAGTAAGCTCGACATTAATATGAGCTTACGCCTTCCAGACCACTGCAGTGTCTTTCAGGCTGAGCTTATAGCTATCTGGGAAGCTGCTCGCTATCTGACTAACCTGCCAGTGACTAACTCTATCTCCATTTTTTCCGACAGCCAAGCTGCCATAAAATCCCTGCAAAGTAGTAAGACGTCGTCACTAGTGCCGATTAAGTGCAGGGAAGCTCTAAATAAGCTATCCGATAAGTGCAGCCTGAGTATAATATGGGTCCCAGGCCATAGTTTTGTATCGGGTAACTGCGCTGCCGATGAGTTAGCAAGGAAGGGCACCTGTCTACATACAATCACCTCCGGCAGCTGGGTGAGCCCCCCTCTAAATACATGCAAGCACTGGCTGCGTTCCCGGTTCATAGAACAAGCCGACGCAAGATGGGCCATGGAGCCGACTTGCAGAACCTTCCATGCAAATTTGGCCCAAACTCAACGAAAAAAGGTCGCAATCGGTAATTCATCTGAATCGCCTATTCATTAGCCCACTAGTGGGCCTTCTTACAGCACACTGTCTTATGGGAACCCATGGCGCTCTCATGGGCCTCTATACAAATGACTTCTGCCGCAGCTGCAGGGACGAGGAGGAGATAGAAAGTGTAGAACACTATCTATGCCACTGTCCCGCTCTGTCGAAAACCAGGTACCGATGTCTCCGCAAACACTCCTTTGGATGCCTCGCGGAGCTTGAATCTGCAAATATAGATGATATTCTGCGCTACATCAGACAAACGCGCTGGTTTAGCTTCATGGGTGTATGAACTCCGGCCCTAAACACATCGAATCTTGGGGGATCCGTCTGTTTGTCATCACCATATAGAGTTGCAACGTATACGTTGCACTTTGTATGGGGGTGACGGGCGGGCGGAGCCCTTCAAGGTTTTTATGTGTTTTTGGGGCCTCCTGCCTCGACCCGTCCCAGCGGAGAGGTCGTATGTCAGAAGATTTCTTACAAAACTTTTTGGGGGATGCGACCTTTCTGCTGGGTCAGGTCGATCTACAGAAAGGGAAATTAGGGCTCCTTTCGTGGTATCACAACGGACCAAACTAAGGCCCATGTGAGCCTCCGCGTGGACTGCGGAGGCAGCCACTTTAACATACATACATACATCGGAATAGCTCCTAGCTCCCATAGCAACCGAATAAATAGTGAAATCAATCTTACAATACAAAACCTTTAATATCTCGGACTCACACCACTGGCGTGGTGGCGTACGTTGGCAACCCTATATTCATATAAAGGTTTGAGTTTCTTAGAAAACTATCAATGAGTACTACATAGGGTAACCAGATGCCCGAGATGCCCCTGTGAGCTACAATACCTACAGCTTTTCCTGCCACCTGTCGGCTGATAGCTCATTTACATAAAATTATTTCAGCGCGTGATGGCCATCTTTTACTTACTTACTTAAAAGAGCCTTAAACCGCCTAGGCAATGATGGCCATCTCGCTTTTACTTATTGGCTTTTACCGGGCTTTCAAAACCAGTACGAATCTGTGTGCTGAAGCAATTGTTTTTTTTTTTTTTAATTTGGAAGTAATTTTATATGAAACTTTGAAGCCAGCTTCTGGCTGGTGTTACCATAAGCGATAAATGCCAAACTTACGATAAAGCGAAAATGAAATTTGTTTATGTATGTATCGACAATTTAACGTGCAAAGCGCTCTACTCAAAAATTATTGGCGCATATTTTAAAGTAGAAAAAAAGAATTCAATAGTGGTACCTATAGTTATATAATAATTAACTATTTTAATATTTTATTTGTAATTATATTTAAAGTAATTATATGTTCACATATAGTTTGTAATATAATAATATCAAAATTTTCAAAACTTCAAAAAGAAAATTTTTAACATATTATTGAAAAGTAAAGGAAATGGAATCAAAAAATTTAAATTAATAAATGAACATGTATATGTAGTAAATGAACAAGTATGTAGAAAAGTAATGTAGGATTACTCCCCCTCCAGTTATAAAACATATTAATTAATATTAAAAGTAACCTTTTTCGATATTAATTTTGGTTCAGTTACAAAATTAGATGAAATATGAGCAGGTTTTAAATGATTAAATGATACGGTTTTAATAGTATTTGCTTTTTGAATTCTAAAAGTGTTTTTATGTTTCGATATTACTTTATAAGGTCCCTCAAAAGGTGGTTGAAGTCCCGAAGTTTGATTTACCTTTACAAAAACATATTCACATTCCATAAGAGATTTTGGAACAAAGCTCACATCCTTATTATGATGTAAAATCTTTGTTCTGACTTGTGAAAAGTGATCACGTAAACTTTTAAGAGTGTATTGGGTTGAATTTTCATTGTTTGTAGAAACAACCAATTCTCCAGGTATTCTAATAGGTTGTCCATAAACTAACTCAGCTGGGGATGATTTCAAATCCTCTTTTACTGCAGTACGTAAACGTAATATTATAATTGGTAAAACTTCTGACCAATGAATCGAGTCACCTGAAGTTATAATTGAAGTTTTAAGTTGACGATGAAATCGTTCTATCATGCATTAGCTTGTGGATGATAAGCAGAAGTTTGAATTTTATGTGAACCGAGAATTTTTGTAAGATCACTAAATAATTGGGACGTAAATTGAGCACCTTGATCAACAGTAATTTTAAGAGGAACACCAAATCTAGAAATATAATTTTGAACAAAAGTTTTTGCCACAGTCTGAGTAGTTATGTTTCGAAGAGGATATGCTTCTGGCCACCTTGAATGTCTGTCAATAACTGTCAATACATATCGAAATCCATTAGATGGTGGAAGTGGTCCTACTAAATCTAGATGTATATGTTCAAATCTGTCTTTTGGTATTTCAATTTTTTGTACAGGGGGTTTTGTATATCTTGAATTTTTTGATTTTCATTTTGAAACCCATTTATTTATATTACTTCGCATATTAGGCCAAAAATATTTTGATTGAATTAAACGCCTAGTTGCACGAACTCCGGGATGTGATAAAGAATGTAATTTTGAAAAAATTATTTGTCTCATGGAATTCGGAACATAAGGACGTGGTACTGAACCAGAAATACAGGTACACCAAATTTTAAAGTTATGACTTGGAATGATAATTTCTTTTAAATTGTTTTTAGATAAAGTTGAAGATACTAAAGACTTAAGATTCTCATCACTTTGTTGTTCAGCAAATAACGTTTGAAAATGTATATCTTTTGTTGAAAGTATATCTATTTCAGGAAGCCTTGACAAAACATCTGCTACAATATTATCTTTTCCAGATATATGTTGTAAATTGTGCTATATGGGCAAATCCGCCGTAGTGTTACATTTTTGCCAAAAAAAAAAAAAATTTTTAAACATCGAAGCACAAGAATAACTTTTTTTCTGGTACATTGGTAGATAAAGAGGAGCTTAAATTTATCGGCGTAATTCGTCTTACATAATGCCTCAAAAAGATATAGTCAATAGATCATAGATAATATATATAAATTCAAGTCGCAGTGTTTAATATACATTTATTTAAACACTACTGCACCGATTTTGTTGAAATTTTAGCAGCGTGTGGAGATATAAGAAGCTTATATTTAGGCCAAATTTTTTTGATATCCCACATCCGGTTTTGGAGATATCGTTAAAAATATATAGCCGAAAAACCGTCAAATATTTTTTAGTGCCAAGTTGGTTATGCATTCATTTTAACAGTTTCCTACCAATCATCTTGAAATTTTACCAGCGTACTGACGAATAAACGAAGAATGATTTGGGAAAAAATTGTCGATATCCGAAAACCGGTTTCGGATATATCGATGAAAGTAAAACCCGAAAAACCGTTAAATATTTTTGCTAATTTGAGCACTTCCTTACCGATTATGTTAAAAGTTTAGCAGCATGTAGATATTTATGTAAAGTATATTTGGGTAAACTTTTTTTGATACCCGAAACCCGGTTTTCGAGATATCCTCAAAAATATGAAACCGGGTAAAAAAATCTTTCTACCTGCAATATGGGTATCAAACGAAAGGTACTGAAGAGGGCTGTGACGTAATAAACTTTTTTTTGATACCCGAAACACGGTTTTCGAGATATCCTCAAAAATATGAAATCCGGAAATCATGCAAATGTTAATTTTTTTCCTATTATTGGCTCAATTACAGTTATGAGATAGTCGGACGTAATACATATATTTATCTGACCTCTGTTCTCCAGCTTTTCGTTAAATTTTATTTAACGAACAGGAGAACTTTAAGTCTCTTCACTAAAGGGGCCATTATGAAAGCTTTAACTTTAAGGCTATTACAGAGAAATAATGATGATATGTATACTTAACTTGTGTTTCACTTCACTAACGTTTGAATAAAAATTAGTTTGGAAGTAATTAGATATATTTTTCCAAATTTTTTTACGGTTTCTGATATATCTCGAAAATTTCCCATATTTGCCCCTTGTACAGATTAACATAACTTTCGTTATGTTAATCTTTCAAAATGAGGCATTTGGTTTTATACTACTGTAGTGTGGGACAACAAATTACAAAGAGTAACATGTAATAAAAGTAACACTGTAGCTGTGCCAACAAAAAAACATGCTACCGAAAAAAAATTACGCAGCAAAGTACCTTGACATTTCTGCCTCTAACTTCAAAACTGCAGAGAGCACATCAAATTCAAAACCACTGAAAGTTTTGCTGTTATGACTTGGAATCATCGCGTATAACCAAAATTTTAATGGCGGGGTGCAATAGCGCCTTGTGAAATAAGCCCTTTAAGGCCTTATTACACTATTGAAAGTGAAATAAGGCCTTTATTTCAAAAAAGGCTTTATTACATTTCGAAAGAGAAATAAAGCCTTCATAAAAATTTACCCAATTGTGCAATAAAGCCTTATTTTTTTTTTTTACTAAACATAAGTGACAACCAACTACTGATATGATTGGGGTTATCACGAAGATTTGATTTTGGGCTGCGCGTCCGCCCCCGCTCCCATCCGCGTCCGCCGGTTCGTGCGTCCGCGCCCGCGGCCATCCACCGGACCATTTTCACGATTTCAAGTAAATAATTGAAGAATACACGTGCATAATTTTTTATATTTATGATTTATTGTGATCAAAATTGTACTATTTTACATTAAATAGAACACACTTTTCTTAAAAACTAAACAACACATAATTATTTCTTCCTTGTTATTGTAATACAATAACATCGTCATCTTTATTCCCTAAGTAGTTTTAATTTTTGTTGTTTTTTTTTTCGTTTTTTATACTCTTGTTCAACTGTTAAATTTTTTGTTTTTGTTGTTGTTGATAACAGCATTTCGTTTACAAAACTGTGTTATAATGTCGTGTTCAGTCGTTTGTTAAACCACGTAATTTGTTCAATTAATTCTTCAAAATTGTGAAAATGGAAAGTGATGATATACTTATTTATAATATAATTCCGAGTTTGAGGAAAACCAGCAAATTATTACATATTCCAACAGAGAGGCAAATTTATAAATTTAAATATTCTCAAAATAATACAAAATATTATAATTGTTATCAAAATGGATGTCCCGTCAATATTGCCGTAGATTTGAACAATGCAATACATTGCCGTAAAACAAATAAAAACTTTGTTGAATTATTAATATTCTATTAATTTTTGTTAATATGAAATTCTTTTTCTGAATTATTTATGTTCTATTAACTTTGCTTCACGTGAAATTTGTGTGTAACTATTCAATAAAATACAAAAAGAATTAGAATATTATTGTTTCATTATAAAAAATTAAAGAGCAATAAGGCCTTTAAGGCTTTATTTCTCTTTCGAAGTGTAATAAAGCCTTTTTTGAAATAAAGGCCTTATTTCACTTTCAATAGTGTAATAAGGCCTTAAAGGCTTTATTTCACAAGGCGCTATTGCACCCTGCCAATTTTAATACTCTGTTGCCTCAAAAACTTATAAGCACAAATTCACAAATATTGAAAAAGGCCAAAAATAGAGTATCGCTACTTTCATTGATGATAACTTTAAATATTGGAGTAGCACATTAACCCGCTTACATTTTTAGAATCTCCGTCTCAAAAACTACACCCAGTTAAAATTTCAAAGCGATACATTAATGCCTCAAAATTTTATAGAACAAATACCAAAAAAAAAAAAAAGGGTATCACTTGAAAAAAAACGGAAAAATCGACGTTTTTCACTCTTCAAAGTTCTGAAAAAACTTTTTGTCTACATTTTTTCCATCCATATCTTCAGAGGGATAGTGAATACGTCAAACTAAATATCCATATGCTTTTTACCGGCTTTAATTCATTAACCCATGTGTAGCATCCGAGTATCCAAAAATGTAACACTACGGCGGATTTGCCCATATACTCTAAATGTCGTGTTTGTCTAGGAGATCTTTCGGTCTTTGAATTTAAAACGTATGTCAATGGCTTATGATCTGTATATACTGTAAACACTTGACCTTCTAAGAAATGTTTAAAGTGTTTTATCGCTCTATAAATTCCAAGTAATTCTCGATCAAAACTTGAATACTTGCTTTCTGCAGGACTTAATTTCTTAGAAAAATAAGCTAAAGGTTCTAAAATACCATTTTTAAAATGTTTTTATTAGGTCGCTTTCGTCGTTCTTGTGCCCGGATTTTTGCATTCGATTTTGAATCAACTTCCTGTTGTGCTCGGGTCTTGAAATTTTCACTACAGTTCAGGTCGCGATGACAATGCAATATTATGAAAAAAAAATTCCGATAGGTGGCACGTGGGTCGCTATATTTTCAAAAATCGCATTTATGGTCCGATTTGGCTGAAATTCGGAACATGTATTACTACTATGAAAAGAAATATTTTCCTAAAAAAAAATTCCGCTAGGTGGAGCTGAGGTCGGGGTAATAACAGCTGAAAATCCTAATTATGGACCGATTTAGCTGATATTTAGCGTGTGTATTACTTAATCAATTTCCAAATGTTCAAAAAAAAATTGGACCCGCTAGGTGGCGCGTGAGTCGTTCTATTTAAGAAATGCGAAGGTCTGTTTTCGGTGTCGATTAATTCGTTTTTCAACGAACTTCCCGTTGAGGTAGAATCTTGAAATTTTCATCATCGTTTAGTTTTCTGCCCCCACGCAATATAACAAAAAACTAATTCCGATAGGTGGCGCACGGGTAGAGATATTTGAAAAGTTTCATTTCCAGAGATTTTGCTTTGGATTTTGAACTAACTTCCCATTGAGCTGGGGTTTTGAAATTTTCACCATCGTTCAGGTTTCGCTGACAATGCATTATACAAAAAAAAATCCAAAATATTTCTTTAATTGCAAAAGTCCCATTTATCGGCCTATCTTCCTTATTGCTATCTGAATATTTCGTACATATGCTATAATGCGCATGCTATAATGTGTTTTCAGCGCCATAAACAGCATCGAAATTTCGAATATTTCATCTGCATACATTTAGGCGCAGCCACTGTTGCACAAAGGAAAGATAATGTGCTTTATAAGACTTAAAAAAGAATAATTTTATTCATGTAACCATAGGCACACCGCGTAATGCGTGTAAACGTAGAAAATTGCCGAAGGCGTAAATGAACTGTCAAAATTTTTATGGAACGAAGTTTACACAGATTCGGTAAACTTCCACGAGGAGTTTAGTGTGTAAACACCTCCAAAAATTACCCAATTCGATTACGCTGTTCGACATGCAGTTTTTCAAAGCAGTCAATGCACACTAGACAAAAATAGAAGAATAGCTAAAAAATGGGTCAAAAATTAAATTAATAAGAATTTCATAATAAAAAGTATTCACATAAATTTATCTATATCGTTCATCTAACTGAGCTGTTAAATGTATATATTTACGCTTTCGTTAAGTTATATGGTTACATGAGTACCACTAATATGACACAGAATATCCAATTACAATCTTAGAAATTTTCACAGACTCACAACTAAAAAGTATAAAATAAAAAATAGAATAAAAAAATATTTTTAATTTAAAATGTTTTTAAAATGAACTAAAAACTGGAAAATAAATTCCCCTCTGCCTACATAGATTCTTCACCACGTAAAGCTTATCTGGAACATTTGTGCGTGGGAATTCTTATAGGTATTAAATAGTACTTGGAGTTTGAAATGTATAAAAACATTTGGCGCTTGCTATATTGTGAAAAGATGTTTTTTTAGAAAAGCTCATATCGGTAATAAGATTGTTAGAAATTAATGCGAACCATCTTTAGCGTGCGCCAATGTTTTTATACCTTTCAAACTCCAAGTACTATTTAATACCTATAAGAAATCACACTCACAAATGTTCCAGATAAGCTTTACGTGGTGAAGAATCTATGTAGGCAGAGGGGAATTTATTTTCCAGTTTTTAGTTCATTTTAAAAACATTTTAAATTAAAAATATTTTTTTATTCTATTTTTTATTTAATTGTTGTAATACAGCACCAATTGCAACATTCGAAGCATCAACAGATAAAGACAATTGAGAATGTCCATCAAAATGATTTAGAATTGTATTTTGAGTAAAAAGATACTTTACATTATTAAAGGCTCTACTTGATTCTTCAGTCCAATTAAGTATTTTATTTTTGTTTTTATTTGCATATGTTAAGATTTGATGTAAAGGAACAAGTTCTTTCGCAATCATTGGAATATAGCGATGGTAATTATTAACCATTCCAATAAATTTTTGCCTGAAATTTCATAGCAATTTCAGCAAATGCATTTTGATGGTTTAATATTAAGACCATATTGATCTAAACGTTGAAAAACTAGTTTTAAATGTTCAAGATGTTGTTCCTAATTTTCACTTGCTATTAATATGTCGTCTACATACGCAAATACAAAATCAAGTCCAAAAAAAGTTTCATTTATAAAACGTTGAAAGGTTTGAGCACTATTTCTTAATCCAAATGGCATACGAAGGAATTCGAATAATCCAAATGGAGTAGTAATAGCAGTTTTATGCACATCTTCAGGTGCTATAGGTATTTGATGATATGCACGAATCAAATCTAATTTTGAAAATATATTTTTATTTTTGAAATCTATACTCAAATCGTGTATATGAGGAAGTGGATAACGATCTGGAACTGTAACTACATTAAGTCTTCTATAATCACCGCAAGGTCTCCAATCATTGGCTTCCTTTTTAGGAACTAAATGCAAAGGTGAAGCGACAGAAGAACTTGATGGCCTACAAAAACCTATTTTAACTAAATACTCAAATTCTGTTTTAGCTACTTTAAGTTTTATTGGGTCTAAACGGCGTGGCCTTGAAAATGGTAAAATTCCTTTAGTTTTAATTCTATTAACAGTATTATGCTTAACTATTTTTGTATAATTTGGTTCAGCAATAACTTCAGGAAATTGTTTGATTAATTGCGAAAATTTATTTTCCTTAACTTCAAATTTTAGTTCAAAAACTTCACAAAACCCAAATCTGAATCTATAATCAATTTGTTCTTTATATCTACAAGTAATCCAAATTTTTCTAAACATCTTGCTCCAATAATAGGAGTTTTAATATTTGCTAGAATGAATGGAAAATGAAAATCACGCTTTAATCCTAGATCAATTTTAAGTAATTTTGAGCCAAAAGTTTGTATAATCGTTCCATTTGCAGCAGATAAATTCAAATCAGATTTCCTTTTAAATTGCTTAAATTTTGTAACTGGAATAACTGAAACAACAGCTCCAGTATCAATTAAGAAATTTAGTTTATTTTGTGTATCAAAAATGAAAAGGCGGCATGACAGAACGATTTAGTTTAAATGACTTTGTTTTTGAATAAAAAATTTGCAAGGTTTAATACATTTAACAGCTTTGTTTCCAAAATTTGAGTGATACCAGCATATATTGTTGGGAGAATTTGAACGTTCCTTATATGATTTAAAATTTTTATTGTTAAAAAATCGTCTTTCATTAGATTTTGGTCTAGTAACTCATTTACATCAAGGGTTAATTTATTTAAATTTTCACAAAGTATAGAAGTTAAATTAGTTAAATTTTGAATACTTTGATCTAAAGGGGTATTTTGAGAAATTGAAGAAATTTGTGATTGATTATAAAGGTTATAAATTTTGTCTGCAATATTAAGTTTATTTTCAATAGTTTCTTTATCGCAAGATGTTAAATGCACTTGAATTTGTTGGGGTAATTTACGTAACCAAAATTTGTAAAGCAATTCTTGTCCAACTATTGTACTTGAACCAATTAAACATTTCATTTCACGATACAATTCCAAGGGTTTTCTATCTCCTAGCTGAGTATTGGAAATTAATTGTTCTAATCGACTATCTTCATTTTTATTTAACCTATCAAATAATACTCTCTTAATTGTTGCAAATTTATGTATTTGTTAATGGGGGAGGATTTATAACATCTAATATTTTTGTAACAATTTCTTGTGGAAGAGCTACTAAAATATTATGAAATTTTACTGTGTCATCAAAAATATTGTTTATAGTAAATTGGGCTTCAGCTTGAATAAACCATACTTCGGGACTTTCCGACCAAAATTGTGGTAATTTTAAAAATTTGTTTATTGGTGGATTATTTTGAGTATTAGATGACATTGTTATGAAAGGAGTAGATAAAGTATTCGAAGGAATTGACATCGGAAAAATATTTTGTGCAATTGTTGTAGGATTTTGTATAACTGTTGTAGTTGTTGTAATTGTTGGATTCTGTATAGTTGTTGTTGTAGGTGTTGGATTTTGTGAAAGTAGTATATTTGAGGTTGTTAGTAAAGAGTTATTTTGAGATATTCGTGATGTAGTTGTTGGACTATGAGTAAGTGGCATATTTTCATCTAATGGGATTAAATTAGTTTCGTGAGACCTTGTTAAAACCATAATATTTAAAAATAAATATATATATATATTATTTACGTATTTAATTAATAAATACTGGAGGTGAAGCTCACAAGTTAAAATATGAAAAGAAAATAAGTAGATGTAAATAAAATAAAAAAAAATTAAAAAAAAATAAGTAAAAAATTAATAAATATACATATAACTATTTTATACTAAATACCTTAAATATTTTGAAATATATAGTAGGTATATAATTAACTGTTAGTTTATTTGTCCAAGAAAAGTTAATATTTCTTCTTCCAATTGATGTAGTTATTTAGTTCTATATTCCTTTTTGGTCGTAAATTGATATTTTGTATTAATGCATAATGTTGTAGGAAATAAACTGTTTGTAAATTATCACATATTAGATTCTTTTTGTATAAAATTGAATAGCTTTTGTGTTAAATTTGCTAAAGTGACGGAGGCAGCGTTGCCTCATGCCGTCGATAGCTGTTAAGTTGAATCTTCACAATGTAGTTAATATTTAAACTTGTATTATTATGCAAAAATTATTTATATTTTTGAAGAAGAGCAGGTGGAAAGAGATAGATACGACGTTAATAAAATAGTAGAATTAAAATTTCATTGATATATTGCAAATTCGATTGTAGTTTTAGAGGTTGTAATTTGCGTTGTTATTTTTGTAGATTGATTGTTGAAAGATCTTAAATTCTTGTTCTATGAATGATCTTCTTCTGTAATAAATAAGATTACAATGGATTCGTGGTGCAGGATCGCCAATTATAGTTATATAATAATTAACTATTTTAATATTTTATTTGTAATTATATTTAAAGTAATTATATGTTCACATATAGTTTGTAATATAATAATAGATTTGTTTACTGACCAAAAAGAAGTTCAGAGAAGGTTAGAGCAGAGCAGAGCAGGGCAGCTGTCAAAATAGAAATAGAGCAAGTTAGAGCAACTCAGAGCAGAACTACCATGAAACACTTGAATCTCGATAGTTTCTTTTTATTTGGTTTTTTAGTTGAAATCTTCAAAATTAATGCAAATTCACGTATACAAAAACATTGATTTTCTTGTAAGCTAATTTTTTTGAAGTTTCCGAAAATTTATTTTTTCCTGACTGACAACTCTAACTTACTCCATAAAAAAGCTAGAGCAGAAATTTGTGATCTGGATTACTCTAGTTTTGTTTTGAGCGTACTCATGAAACAAAAGATAGAGCAACCTAGAGTAAGAAAAGTGTTCGTTAAACACAATTTTGTGAAATATCTCAATCTGGCGTAAGCTAGAGCAGCCCAATAAACAAACCTAATATCAAAATTTTCAAAACTTCAAAAAGAAAATGTTTAACATATTATTGAAAAGTAAAGGAAATGGAATCAAAAAATTTAAATTAATAAATGAAGATGTATAAGTAGTAAATGAACAAGTATGTAGAAAAATATCCTACAGTACCTAGGTGCTGTAATTTTTTTTATTTGCTAGGCACGATAAAATAAAAAAAAATATTTTTAAGGTTTCTTAGCTTCTGCAATGTACCTAAATGGGAAATAATGCGAATAAAACGTTTCCCTTGGATTGGAAAAGCTTAAAAAATCTGCAAACAATAACGGGCCTATTAGCGGAACCTAAAAGTTTAAGTTTTTCCCCATCTGCAAAAATCGATAAATATCCTGAACTCTTCTTTTTCTGAAATGTTCTCTAGCAGCAGTATGTGCTTTCGCTGGTTATAAAGACTGGGGCTTGCCTTGATTGATAAAGGTAGGCACGCCACTGGCCCGAGATATAAATCGGGGACACTTACAACAAAAAATGTAATCAAATTTCAATAGTAAAAAGTTTGACCAAATTTAACCTTCTAAACGCAGTCGAAGACTAGCAATTGCACCCAGACAACTGTAAAAATTTTTTCAAAGGGTAGGGGAATACTGTAAATAATTTAACAATTCGCACAAACATGTGGTTTATTACAGATAATTATTTATATGTACATTCTTTTTTCTTACTTCTAATTTTTATAATCTGGTGCTCTTTTTCTGTTAGCACTTCGCTACATATTTCTGGGAACGGCTGATGTTTTCTTCAAAATTTCAGCATTCTCAAGAAGGGTTAACATTTTTTGGAATTCGAAATCTGAAAAATTAAACTTCACTCGAAGGATGTGCCCAACATTTTCAACAGTCAAACGATTTCTTTCTTTTGTCCATTGCGAGCTGATTAAGGAAAAAATTCTTTCGAAGTTCGCATTGTGACATGGTATCGAATAGAAAAAATTTCAAGCAAATAAAAGAGGCACCTTCACTAAATTGCAAGTTTTGACCTGTTTTGAAATCCAACCATTTGAAAACTCTGAATTCCGAAAACCCTGACGTCCAAAGTTTCAGATATTCTAATCTTTCACAATAAACAATATCGATTTTTGCCAGAAATTCGTCGCAAGAAGGATCATGCTTTTCTTAATTGTGCCAAATTCGTCCTTACAGCTAATGGAATAAAATTGGATTTTTGTCGTCCATCCACTTTTGATAGGAGATCATCGTACACTGAAATTATATCTAAAATGATATTGTCTTTTTTTCAATAGAAGCGATTTTTGAATGGAACAAAGCCATAAATGAATGGACAAATGATAGATAACTTTTGCTGAGGTCATTATTAAAAAACGCTCAATCATTGCAGGTGGTTTGTTTTGAGATAAAAAACAAGTAAGGAAAGCTGTCTTCGGCTGTGCCGAAGGCTATATACCTTTCATGAATAAGCGTCACGATTTTCACTGTTCGATCCCCAGTACAGCCTGTGTCAATTTAATTATATTTACTATACACATTACACATCTTTGTTATAATTTAAAAAAAACTTACAAAATAATAGGATCCGAGTTATCGGAACAATCGATTGTATGGAGGCTATATATTATACGTGTTCAATTGTACTGACTTACACTATACACATTACATATGTAGAAAGTACTAAAGGTGCAATATTTTACGTTCCTAACTTTTTAAATGCGGAAGTATTGGCCAAAAAACCTTATATCGGAACAACCGGTTGTATGGGGCTATATGTTATATTTACCCGATCTTCTTGATTTTCCTCTACACACTACATAAATAGAAAGTACTCGAGATGCAAAATTTTACGTTCCTAACTTTTTAATTGCAGAAGTTTTGGTCAAAAAACCTTATATCTGAACAATCGGTTGTATGGGGGCTATATGTTACATTTGCCCGATCTTTTTGATTTTCACTATACACACTACATAAATAGAAAGTACTCGAGTTGCAAAATTTTACGTTCCTAACTTTTTAATTGCAGAAGTTTTGGTCAAAAAACCTTATATCTGAACAATCGGTTGTATGGGGGCTATATGTTACATTTGCCCGATCTTGTTGATTTTCACTATATACACTACATAAATAGAATGTACTCGAGTTGCAAAATTTTACGGTCCTAACTTTTTAATTGCAGAAGTTTTGGCCAAAAAACCTTATATCTGAACAATCGGTTGTATGGGGGCTATATGTTACATTTGCCCGATCTTGTTGATTTTCACTATATACACTACATAAATGGAAAGTACTCGAGTTGCAAAATTTTAAGTTCCTAACTCTTTAATTGCAGAAGTTTTGGCCAAAAATTCTTATATCTGAACAATCGGTTGTATGGGGGCTATATGTGTCATTTGCCCGATCTCGTTGATTTTCACTATATACACTACATAAATAGAAATTACTCGAGTTGCAAAATTTTATGTTCCTAACTGTTTAATTGCGGAAGTTTTGGCCAAAAAACCTTATATCTGAACAATCGGTTGTATGGGGGCTATATGTTATACTGGTCCGATCTTGTCAGTTCCGACAAATGATTCCTATATTACAAAATGGTGGCCACATACAAAATTTCAGCCAGATATCTCAAAAATTGAGGGACTAGTTTGCGTTCAAACAGACAGACGGACAGACGGACATGGCTAAATCAACTCATCTCGTCATCCTGATCATTTCGGTATACTTATTGATGGGTCTATCTCTTCTTCTTCTCATATTTACAAACATCGGACCAAAGTAATAATACCATTTCATGTTCATGAAAGGTATAATAATAGACCAAGATCCCAGAGCCTAAAAGCGTCACTTATTTTATAATGGATGAAACCAATACCGATCGATAGTCCTCCCCGAATCTAGAAAGAATGTGAAAATTTTAAAGCTGTACCTGTGACAAGGGCCTAGGAATCGGGGGTCAAAGTCGCCAAAAAATTACCCTAACTTCACTTTTTTTATAATGGATGATTTTCACATATTTGACGTAGATTATCACCCCGCGTCAGTATCAAGTGTTGTTAGACCCGTACCAGTGACAAGGCTCCAGCCAGACACCCCCAGTTCGCGGATTTTCCTATGGAAATTTATTCTGTTTTACTAATTTCACGCATTTGGGCCACTTTGGCTGCTTTTAACTACCCAATATTTTCCCATTTTTTGTAGAACACTACCCTCAAGTAGCATCAGGAATTTTTAGACTTCGTCCCATGGAAAAAACTTCAGCCAGACACCTCAAAACTCGGGAAATTTCACTAATTTTTACTGCGCTTTCACATGTTTAAGCGGATTTTACCAACTTTGGCCTCTTTTAAATAACAGATCTTTACACATGTGTCGTAAAATGCTACCCTTAAGTAGAATCAAGCATTTCTAGACATCATCCCATGGCAAAAACTTCAGCCAGACACCTAAAAGTTCGGGAACTTTTATTTTCCTATTAATTTGCTTTCTCTTGTTTGTCCCACTTTTACAACTTCTAAACGACGGATCTTTTCAGATGTTTCGTAGGACACTACCCTTAAGAAGTTTCAGTCACTTCTATACTTCGCCCCATGGCAAAAACTTCAGCCAGACACCTCAAAGCTCGGGATTTTCACTAATTTTTACAGAGATTTCACTTGTTTCAGCAGGTTTCTCCAACTTTGTCCACGTTTAAACGGCGGATCTTTACACACGTGTCGTATAACACTACCCTTAAACAGTATCAGGCATTTCCGGACTTCATTCCATGAAAAAAACTTAAGCCAAACAACCCAAAGCACGGGGACTTTTCATCATTTTTAATGTGCTTTCACATGGTCAAATGGGTTTACTCAACTTTGGCTGCTTTTAAATGGCGGATCGTTACAAATGTAACGTATAACACTACTATTAACTAATATTAGGCATTTTTAGACTTCGCTCCATGACAAAAACTTCAGCCAGACACCTCAAAGCTGAGGAAATTTCATAATTCTTGCTGCGAATTCACATGTTTAACTGCGTTGCTCTAACTTTGGCTGCTTTTAAAGGGCAGATAATTTCACATGTGTCATAGAAGACCACCCTTAAGTGGTATCACGTACTTTTTGACTTCGCCCCATGTCAAAAACTTCAGCCAGACACCTCAAAACTGAGGAATTTTTATAATTCTTACTGCACTTTCACATGTTTAAGCGAGTTTGCCCAACTTTGGCTGTTTTTGAAAGGCAGATCTTTGCACATGTGTCGTGGAACACTATCTCCAAGTAGTATCAGGCATTTTTATACTTCATCCCATGGAAAAAACTTCAGCCAGACACCTCAAGCCTGAGGAATTTTCATAGTTCTTACTGCTTTTTCACATGTTTAATCGGGTTGGTCCAACTTCGGCTGCTCTTAGAGAGCGGATCTTTTCACATGTGTCATAGAAGACCACCCTTAAGTGGTATCAGTTACTTTTAGATTTCGCCTCATGTCAAACACTTCAGCCAGACACCTCAAAACTGAGGAATTTTTATAATTTTTACTGCACTTTCACATGTTTAACCGAGTTTGTCCAACTTTGGCTATTTTTGAAAGGCAGATCTTTACACATGTGTCGTGGAACACTATCTCCAAGTAGTATCAGGTATTTTTAGACTTCATCCCATGGAAAAAACTGCAGCCAGACACCTCAAGGCTGAAGAATTTTCATAGTTTCTTACTGCTTGTTCACATGTTTAATCGGGTTGGTCCAACTTCGGCTGCTTTTAAAGAGCAGATCTTTTCACATATGTCATAGAAGACCCCCTTAAAGAAGTATCGGGTATTTTTATACTTCGCCCCATGTCAAAAACTACAGTCAGACACCTCAAAACTGAGGAATTTTCATAATTCTTACTGCGATTTCACAGGTTTAAGCGAGGTCCCTGCAGCGAAACCTCAAACTAATCAGAAAAATACTAGTATACAACTATAATTTTCTGGCAGAACTCATACTAGTCAGGAAATATCCATTTTATACCAGTATACAAATAGAATTTTCCGGCTGAGCCCATACTAGTCAGGAAATATCCATTCCATACTAGTATACAACTAGATTTTTCTGGATGAAATTATACCAGTTGAAAAAAACAAAATTCATTCGTTTCGTTTTCTCTTATAATTCATAGATACTTTTTCGTGATAGGGTAAATACAAATAGCCGCTGCTTTCTTAAGAATAAACATGAAAATAAAGTCAAATGATAAAATAATGGGTAAGCCAGGAAAATTCTGGTTGAAATCATACTAGTCCAGGTTAAAAGCCTTTTTGACTAGTATATTCCATACTGGTCCTTTTTGGACTAGTTAATTTTTTGGAAATTATACTAGTCCAGGATGAACTAGGATGGAACTGGTATCTTACAACTAGCATAAAACTGGTATTTCCTGACTAGTAAATAACTGGTATATTCTGGTCGAAATCTGACAATTTACATCTTGTAGGACATCAACACGTAAAAAATACCAGTTGCTTATATGGAAAAAAGACAGAACACCGGGCCCAACTAGTCAGTGTTCTGTCTTTGTTCCATATAAGCCCGGTACACCAACTAGTTGTAAAGTAGTTTTCAACTAGTTGCTTTCGCTGCAGGGTAGCGACATAAGAGTGACACTGTCTGAAATGCAACAAATTCCACATCTGAACACTTTGTATGGGCTGAACTGTTCTAATTTGCTTGATCATGTCCTATGGAGAGATCAATTGCGAAAAAAAACTTGAGCTTTAAGGTGTTTGGATGTTGTTTTGGTCATGGGAAGATCTCCAAAAATGCCTGATACCACTTAAGAGTTGCGTTCTACGACACATATGTTAATATTCGCCTTTTAAAAATAGTCAAAGTTGGACAAACCTGCTTAAACAATCGAAAGCACAGTAAGAATTATGAAAACTACCCAGATTTAAGGTGTCTGGTTAAAGTATTTGTCATAAGGCGAAGTCTAAAAGTACCTTGTACCACGTAAGGGTGGTCCTCTATGTCACATTGAAAATATCTGCCCTTTAAAAGCAGCCAGAGGTAGACCAACCATCTCAAACATGTGAAAACGCAGTAAGAATTATAAAAATTTCTCAGTTTTGAGGTGTCTGGCTGTAGTTTTTGACATGGGCGAAGTATAAAAATACCCGATACTTCTTTAAGGTGGTCTTCTATGACACATGTGTGAAGATATGCCCTTTACGAACAGCAAAAGTTGAACCAACTCGCTTAAACCTGTGAAATCGCAGTAAGAATTATGAAAATTCCTCAGTTTTGAGGTGTCTGACTGTAGTTTTTGACATGGGGCGAAGTATACAAATAGCCGATCCTTCTTTAAGGGGGTCTTCTATGACACATGTGAAAAGATCAGCTCTTTAAAAGCAGCCGAAGTTGGACGAACTCGCTTAAAACTTTGAAATCGCAGTAAGAATTATGAAAATTCCTCAGTTTTGAGGTGTCTGGCTGAAATTTTTGACATGGGGCAAAGTATAAAAAATACCCGATACTTCTTTAAGGTGGTCTTCTTTGACACATGTGTGAAGATATGCCCTTTACGAACAGCAAAAGTTGGACCAACTCGCTTAAACCTGTGAAATCGCAGTAATAATTATGAAAATTCCTCAGTTTTGAGGTGTCTGACTGTAGTTTTTGACATGAGGCGAAGTATAATAATAGCCGATCCTTCTTTAAGGGGGTCTTCTATGACACATGTGAAAAGATATGCTCTTTAAAAGCAGCCGAAGTTGGACCAACCCGATTAAACATGTGAAAAAGCAGTAAGAACTATGAAAATTCCTCAGGCTTGAGGTGTCTGGCTGAAGTTTTTTCCATGGGATGAAGTATAAAAATGCCTGATACTACTTGGAGATAGTGTTCCTCGACACATGTGCAAAGATCTGCCTTTCAAAAACAGCCAAAGTTGGACAAATTCGCTTAAACATGTGAAAGTGCAGTAAGAATTATAAAAATTCCTCAGTTTTGAGGTGTCTGGCTGAAGTTTTTGACATGGGGAGAAGTCAAAAAGTACCTGATACCACTTAAGGGTGGTCTTCTATGACACATGTGAAATTATCTGCCCTTTAAAAGCAGCCAAAGTTAGACCAACGCAGTTAAACATGTGAATTCGCAGCAAGAATTATGAAATTTCCTCAGCTTTGAGGTGTCTGGCTGAAGTTTTTGTCATGGGGCGAAGTCTCAAGATGCCTAATATTAGTTAATAGTAGTGTTATACGATACATTTGTAGCGATCCGCCATTTAAAAGCAGCCAAAGTTGGGTAAACCCATTTGACCATGTGAAAGCACAGTAAAAATGATGAAAAGTTCCCGTGCTTTGGGTTGTTTGGTTTAAGTTTTTTTCATGGAATGAAGTCCGGAAATGCCTGATACTGTTTAAGGGTAGTGTTATACGAGACATGTGTAAAGATCCGCCGTTTAAACGTGGACAAAGTTGGAGAAACCTGCTGAAACAAGTGAAATCTCTGTAAAAATTAGTGAAAATCCCGAGCTTTGAGGTGTCTGGCTGAAGTTTTTGCCATGGGGCGAAGTCTAGAAATTACTGAAACTACTTAAGGGTAGTGTCCTACGAAACATCTGAAAAGATCCGTCGCTTAGAAGTTGTAAAAGTGGGACAAACAAGAGAAAGCAAATTAATAGGAAAATAAAAGTTCCCGAACTTTGAGGTGTCTGGCTGAAGTTTTTGCCATGTGATGATGTCTGGAAATGCTTGATTCTACTTAAGGGTAGCATTTTACGACACATGTGTGAAGATCTGCTATTTAAAGGTAGTCAAAGTTTGTCAAATCCACTTAAACATGTGAAAGCGCAGTAAAAATTAGTGAAATTTCCCGAGTTTTGAAGTGTCTGGCTGAAGTTTTTGCCATGGGACGAGGTCTAAAAATTACTGAAACTACTTAAGGGTAGTGTCCTTCGACACATGTGAAAAGATCTATCATTTAAAATTAGTAAAAGTGGGACAAACAAGAGAAAGCAAATTAATAGGAAAATAAAAGTTCTCGAACTTTCAGGTGTCTGGCTGAAGTTTTTTCCATGGGATCATGTCTGGAAATGCTTCATTCTACTTAAGGGTAGCATTTTACGACACATGTGTAAAGATCTGTTATTTAAAAGAGGCCAAAGTTGGTCAAATCCGCCTAAACATGTGAAAGCGCAGTAAAAATTAGTGAAATTTCCCGAGTTTTGAGGTGTCTGGCTGAAGTTTTTGCCATGGGACGAAGTCTAAAAATTCCTGATACTACTTTAGGGTAGTGTTCTACAAAAAATGGGAAAATATTGGGTAGTTAAAAGCAGCCAAAGTGGCCCAAATGCGTGAAATTGGTAAAACAGAAAAAATTTCTATGGAAAAATCCGCGAACTGGGGGTGTCTGGCTGGAGCCTTGTCACTGGTACGGGTCTAACAACACTTGATACTGACGCGGGGTGATAATCTACGTCAAATATGTGAAAATCATCCATTATAAAATAAGTGAAGTTAGGGTCATTTTTGGGAGACTTTGACCCCGGATTCCTAGGCCCTTGTCATAGGTACAGCTTTAAACTTTTCACATTCTTTCTAGATTCGGGGAGGACTATCGATCGGTATTGGTTTCATCCATTATAAAATAAGTGACGCTTTTAGGCTCTGGGATCTCGCTCTATAAGATTTCAAGGCCTCAAACATTTTCAAAATACTATTGTATGCAGGGAAAAGGCTTAACCAGCCGCTACAATGATTGAGCAGATTTTTATAATCTGTCTCAACGAATTCGCAAAAGGATTTCAATTCCGTTGTTCGAACAATAGGGGGACTCATCAAAGCTTATAAACACCTTATAAAGAGTGTAAACGTATAAATTTATTAAGTGTGGAAATGAACTGTCAAAATTTGTATGGAACGCAGTTTACACAAATTTGATAAACTTCCGCGTCGATTTTGGTGTTAAAAAGAGTGCGTAAATTTATACAATGCAATGATGACGTTCGACATGTAATGTTTTTAATGCATTCAATGCACACTGGACAAAAAAAAAGAAGAATATGCTGAAAATGGGTCGAAAATTACCTTTTTAATGAGAATTTCGAAATAAAAAGTTTTTGCTTGACATCAAGTCTACAAAAATGTATCTAGGGCGTTCATCAAACTGAGCTGATAAATGTATAAACTTACGCATTTCGTAGACTTATAAGAGTTGATGAATCCCCTTAATGTAAATAGACAAGTATTCGTACAATTTTTACACATACAATTGATATCAAATAGAACAAACTGCTCCAATCCATGAATTGTGTATAATATGTGCGGAACATCCGATCCCAATCAATTGAGCATTACATGAGTGCTGGTAAATCGTAAAAGCGTAGTCATTTAGAGTATAAGCGGGGACAAATCGTGGAAGTCGGGGACAAATCCCCGAAAGTGGTGACGTCTGGCAACCATAGTACTACATTATAAATAGAAACTGATCGAGAGAGCAAATTTTATTGATCAAAACGTCTACATATGTAGGTAGTTGCACATCCGATTATGAGTTACATACGTACATACCAATAAATATAATAAAATAACAAAAATAATCCGTTTCCGCTGATTTATTTATGCTTGTCTAAAAAATATAATATACATATTTTAAAGTCAAGGTTTTAGTTTATTATCAATGCTTCCGACAAAAATTATGATCACACGCCTCGTTTTGGAACTAAGTTGCACAATAATTTCTCTTTGCTTATTGAATTATAATATTAGTTAATATTTAACACTGACAAAATAATAATAATAGTAATGCATTTAAGGGCTGATGTAAGAGTATTCGGTAGAAATACCATCTAGTTAGGTGGAATTGAAAATAAGACAAGACAATAAACTCCCTTCCGGTATTACCAAGGTATAGATACTGTCTCGTCAGTGACAATTAAAACCTTCTACTGTTTACAAGAGGATATCCTTATTTCAGAAATAATACTCACTATGTTCATAATTAGTTTCTCTGTAATCTTCACAGATCGCCAGCTCATCCTAACCTTACCGCCAGGATAATTTAGTGTTTTAAATTGTTTTTCAATTGGGCATTTTGTGTCAAGCTTCCCAAGCTACGCAGTACTCCAGAATCATAACCACAAGCATAGGTTCCCAAATCAGATACTCTTTAACACTTGGCACCCTGAGGTAGTCACTCCATTAGCCCCAAGGTTAAGAGGGAACCGCTTTGTGTAAGCATTGGGGCATCATTTTGTTTAAAGACACTTTTAGCTTCGATCGGACACTATTATGTATGACTGATCATCTCTTAACTTTGTCTTCAGTTTTAATTTATTAATACCTCGTTTTTTTTTTGTTTTCTGGTAGTTCTAAACAAAAAAACGAGGTATTAATAAATTAAAACTGAAGGCAAAGTTAAGGGATGATCAATCATACATACTAGTGTCCGGCCGAAGCGGGAATTTTAGGCAGAAGCCTAACTCGGGCGAAAACCGAAGCCGAGGCCATAGCCGAATACGAAAAAAAATATATATATCGCTACCTTAATTCACAAAGGCCCTAACTGACATAAACAAATTTTACAGGAGAAGCAAAAAACAAATTTTTTTTTATATTGAACGCATGCAAATATAGCTTTGTAAATTTGGAATATCTCCGTTATTACTGCTAGTAACTTTTAAAACTTTGTCGTGAGTGTATATTTTACTATATTATACTTAAATATGTGAAAAAGTGATTTTCGAAAAATATGACAATTAGGGCTTTTGTGAATTAAGTTTCAGATTTTTTTATTTCATAACAATTTATTTTTTTTGTTTCTTGAATAAACAAAATACCTTACAAAAAAACATACATAAGGGGTCTCTTCTTTCAATTTTTTCATAAAAAAACACTAGAAATTCACACAGTATTGTAAACTTTTGTTTTCCAAGCGACATCAACAAAAACAAAAAACAGACGAAAAAAGTTTTGACAATAGTTTAGCAATTTCTTGTGTTATTTTTTAAAAAATTTAAAGAGAAGAGAAAATTTAAAGATAGAGAATTAAAAAAAAATCAGTCTTTATGTTAGATAATAACATTTTAACAATGTGAATAAAATCATTACCCAAAGTTAAAAAACTTTATGTTATACGCAAAAAAAAAAGAGTTTATACCAAAATATTTGATCGTCTATCGGTTGGAAGAGCAGATAAATTTTTTTTAAACCTTCCTATGTGGATCAATTCGTTTAAAGTGGCAAAATATTGTACACACAAAGCGTAAACTAATACAGTTCCGCGATTTGGCTTAGGCTATCCAGGACCGGAACTCCCAAAAAGCGCGTTCTCGCGCCGCTTAAAGCCGGACAGTTGCAGATGAGGTGCTCCACTGTTTCCTCCTCCTCATCATCTTTGCAACTCCTGCAGCATCGTCGGTAGGGCACACCTAGCCTTTCTGCATGTCTACCAATGAGGCAGTGACCGGTTAATACCCCTATCAATATGCAGATTTCCCTCCTAGTTAGGGCATAAATGCGTCTAGACCTTTTAAGATCCCATTTTGGCCAGGTTTGTTTCGATATCCGACACCCTGGAGATTGCAACCATCTTTCGTTGGCTTGACGGAGTGTGTGCTCCTTCAGCCTTAGTTTGCATGTGGCAAACGGAATACCTAAGCGCTCTTTATCCTGAAGAACCTGCTTGGTCGTGCCCTGCCTGGCAAGCTCGTCTGCCTTACAGTTTCCCTCAATGTCCCTATGTCCCGGGACCCATATGAGGTTTACGCGGTTCTGTTGGGCCATCTCCTGAAGAGATCGACGACAGCTGAGCGTCAGTTCAGAGTTGAACGTGTATGAGCCAAGGGATTTGATGGCCGCTTGGCTATCGCTGAAAATAGCGATATCTTCTCCGATAACACGTTTGCTTAACCAGGCCGCGGCGTGCAGGATTGCCGAGACTTCCGCCTGGAAGACGCTACAATGATCAGGTAGTCTGAAGGAGAGCTCAAGGTCCAAATCCCTTGAATAAACCTCTCCTCCAACTCTGCCGTCCAACTACGAGCCGTCGGTGTATATGGAAGTGCCACCATTTGTTTCGGGACACCAATCCGTCCTCTCCCAGTCTTCTCTGCTGGGAATGTTTATTTTGAAACAGCTATCCCCGACTGTAGTGATCGCACAACGATCTGTGCTTAGAGGGAGAAAGCTGCAAGATTCCAGAATACTGGAGTGTCCAATAGTACCCGCACCCCAACTGGAGGTTTCCCTTAGGCGCAGAGCTGATGCCGCCGCTGACCGAAACCCTTCCAGATCAAGTGGCAAAATGCCCAGAATGACCTGGAGGGCTTCGTTGGGCGTTATCCTTAGCGCACCGCTTATACAGATCATATGGATCTATGGACTTTCCGCAACAGATTCAGGTATGTTGCCTTGCTCAGCGCAGGCCACCATACGACGACTCCATACAGCATGATTGGGCGAATGATGGCCGTGTAGATCCAACTGCATACTCTAGGGCTGAGCCCCCATTTTTTGCCAATGACTCTTTTGCATGTGTAAAGAGCGATGCAAGCTTTTTTCTGGCGCTGAAGAACATTCTCCTTCCAATTCAATTTCCTGTCCAGCACTATGCTTAGAAACTTGGCCTTATCCGACAAGCCCAGCCGCGTGCCATCTAGTTCTGGTAGGCTTAGTGGCGGTATTTTGTACCGGTTGGTGAAGAGGACAAGTTCCACTTTCCCCGGGTTGATACTAAGTCCGCAGCGGGAGGACCACGTCGAAACTTCTCGCAGTGCTACATGCATCAGGTCACACAGAGTTTTTGGGAACTTGCCTCTGAATGCAATAGCTAAATCGTCTGCGTATGCCACTAACTTCCCGCCCCCCCAGCTTGTGTCACGTAGCAACGAGTTGACTGTGAGGTTCCATAAAAGCGGGGAAAGAACACCACCCTGGGGCATTCCCCTTGTGACATAGCGTGATAACTCAGCCGTACCAAGTGAAGAAGCTATTTTCCTTCCTCTTAGAAGTTGGTAATTAAACCAGTTAGAGGTCTATCTGCGCCCATATTAGTTAGAGCGGAGTTGATCGCCTCCGGGCTTATATTGTTGAAAGTCCCCTCAATGTCTAGGAAGGCCACGAGACAGTAGTCCTTTTCACACAGCGATTTATCAATGACAGATACTAGGCTGTGCAGAGCAGTTTCGGTTGATTTTATAACAACAATTTATTTTTTTTGTTTCTTGAATAAACAAAATACCTTACAAAAAAACATACATAAGGGGTCTCTTCTTTCAATTTTTTCATAAAAAAACACTAGAAATTCACACAGTATTGTAAACTTTTGTTTTCCAAGCGACATCAACAAAAACAAAAAACAGACGAAAAAAGTTTTGACAATAGTTTAGCAATTTCTTGTGTTATTTTTTAAAAAATTTAAAGAGAAGAGAAAATTTAAAGATAGAGAATTAAAAAAAAATCAGTCTTTATGTTAGATAATAACATTTTAACAATGTGAATAAAATCATTACCCAAAGTTAAAAAACTTTATGTTATACGCAAAAAAAAAAGAGTTTATACCAAAATATTTGATCGTCTATCGGTTGGAAGAGCAGATAAATTTTTTTTAAACCTTCCTATGTGGATCAATTCGTTTAAAGTGGCAAAATATTGTACACACAAAGCGTAAACTAATACAGTTCCGCGATTTGGCTTAGGCTATCCAGGAACGGAACTCCCAAAAAGCGCGTTCTCGCGCCGCTTAAAGCCGGACAGTTGCAGATGAGGTGCTCCACTGTTTCCTCCTCCTCATCATCTTTGCAACTCCTGCAGCATCGTCGGTAGGGCACACCTAGCCTTTCTGCATGTCTACCAATGAGGCAGTGACCGGTTAATACCCCTATCAATATGCAGATTTCCCTCCTAGTTAGGGCATAAATGCGTCTAGACCTTTTAAGATCCCATTTTGGCCAGGTTTGTTTCGATATCCGACACCCTGGAGATTGCAACCATCTTTCGTTGGCTTGACGGAGTGTGTGCTCCTTCAGCCTTAGTTTGCATGTGGCAAACGGAATACCTAAGCGCTCTTTATCCTGAAGAACCTGCTTGGTCGTGCCCTGCCTGGCAAGCTCGTCTGCCTTACAGTTTCCCTCAATGTCCCTATGTCCCGGGACCCATATGAGGTTTACGCGGTTCTGTTGGGCCATCTCCTGAAGAGATCGACGACAGCTGAGCGTCAGTTCAGAGTTGAACGTGTATGAGCCAAGGGATTTGATGGCCGCTTGGCTATCGCTGAAAATAGCGATATCTTCTCCGATAACACGTTTGCTTAACCAGGCCGCGGCGTGCAGGATTGCCGAGACTTCCGCCTGGAAGACGCTACAATGATCAGGTAGTCTGAAGGAGAGCTCAAGGTCCAAATCCCTTGAATAAACCTCTCCTCCAACTCTGCCGTCCAACTACGAGCCGTCGGTGTATATGGAAGTGCCACCATTTGTTTCGGGACACCAATCCGTCCTCTCCCAGTCTTCTCTGCTGGGAATGTTTATTTTGAAACAGCTATCCCCGACTGTAGTGATCGCACAACGATCTGTGCTTAGAGGGAGAAAGCTGCAAGATTCCAGAATACTGGAGTGTCCAATAGTACCCGCACCCCAACTGGAGGTTTCCCTTAGGCGCAGAGCTGATGCCGCCGCTGACCGAAACCCTTCCAGATCAAGTGGCAAAATGCCCAGAATGACCTGGAGGGCTTCGTTGGGCGTTATCCTTAGCGCACCGCTTATACAGATCATATGGATCTATGGACTTTCCGCAACAGATTCAGGTATGTTGCCTTGCTCAGCGCAGGCCACCATACGACGACTCCATACAGCATGATTGGGCGAATGATGGCCGTGTAGATCCAACTGCATACTCTAGGGCTGAGCCCCCATTTTTTGCCAATGACTCTTTTGCATGTGTAAAGAGCGATGCAAGCTTTTTTCTGGCGCTGAAGAACATTCTCCTTCCAATTCAATTTCCTGTCCAGCACTATGCTTAGAAACTTGGCCTTATCCGACAAGCCCAGCCGCGTGCCATCTAGTTCTGGTAGGCTTAGTGGCGGTATTTTGTACCGGTTGGTGAAGAGGACAAGTTCCACTTTCCCCGGGTTGATACTAAGTCCGCAGCGGGAGGACCACGTCGAAACTTCTCGCAGTGCTACATGCATCAGGTCACACAGAGTTTTTGGGAACTTGCCTCTGAATGCAATAGCTAAATCGTCTGCGTATGCCACTAACTTCCCGCCCCCCCAGCTTGTGTCACGTAGCAACGAGTTGACTGTGAGGTTCCATAAAAGCGGGGAAAGAACACCACCCTGGGGCATTCCCCTTGTGACATAGCGTGATAACTCAGCCGTACCAAGTGAAGAAGCTATTTTCCTTCCTCTTAGAAGTTGGTAATTAAACCAGTTAGAGGTCTATCTGCGCCCATATTAGTTAGAGCGGAGTTGATCGCCTCCGGGCTTATATTGTTGAAAGTCCCCTCAATGTCTAGGAAGGCCACGAGACAGTAGTCCTTTTCACACAGCGATTTATCAATGACAGATACTAGGCTGTGCAGAGCAGTTTCGGTTGATTTACCCTTGGTGTATGCATGCTAATAGCTAGAGATAAAGTTGCTACCAATAGTCGTTGAGAGGTAGTCGCTTAGTATCCTCTCAAAGGTTTTGAGTACAAAGGACGAGAGACTGATCGGTCTGTAGTCTTTTGGCTCGTAGTGGGATGCCTTCCCAGCCTTAGGGATAAACACTAGTTAATTGTATAGGAAGCCGGCTGAAGAGTTCCACGCGAGAAACGCATGTATTTACATTTTTTAAGATTTAGTGGCATATAATTTAAATCGCACCAAGTAACTAGGGTATCTAAGTCTGATTGTAGCATAGATTGATCCTGACACGACGTGAAGGACATGAAGAGTTTTACGTCATCAGCGTACATCAAGATTTTTGAAAACATTATTGTAGTGGAGATGTCGTTTATAAACAGCAAGACCAGAATCGGGCCGAGATGGCTCCCTTGAGGAACACCAGAAGAGACGTTAATAACATCAGATAAAATATTTTTGAACACTACTCTTTGAGTCCTGTCACTAAGGTAAGAAGATATCAAGCTATTGAGACCCGGCTGGAAGGTAGCACCGGATAACAATCTGGAGGAGGTCGACGATGCCAATAAGCTCCTAGAGGAGCTTAGGCTGGCAGCATCAGCCGGGGATGATGCATCGTCGAACCCCGACAGTCAAGCAGGTGCGTCCCCCCGGTCCGATGATTAGGATGGCGCAGATTAATCTGCAGCATGCCAGATGTGCCTCGGATAACCTGCTGGTTCTCCTAAGGGAGGAAAGTATTGACATCTGCTTGGTGCAGGAGCCTTGGGTATGGCGCTCCAAAGTCAGGGGCCTAAGTATCAGAGGCTACAACTTATTTTATACACTAGGAGAAGGTAAGCCGAGGGCATGCATCCTCGTTAGGGATACTATTAATGCTTTCTTTTTACCTAATTTCAGCACATTTGATTTGGCGGTGGTCAGGATTGAGTCAAGGGGCGGACGCAGGTTAACGGTCGCCTCTGCGTACATGGATCACGATCGGCCGGCACCTCCCGAGGAGGTACAGCTGCTCACCAAGCAAAAAAACGAGAGGATCCTGATGGGCTGCGACGCCAACGCAAGGCATGCGTTATGGGGGAGCAGCGAAATAAACGAACGGGGTGAGTCTCTTTTTGAATTTCTATTAGCAAATAAATTATGTATATGTAACAGGGGCAGCTCTCCCACCTTTGTTTTTCCGGGGTCAGTAAACTTCGCCGGGTGGGAAGAAGTCCTTTATATTACAATAGCATCTGACTCCCAGGAACCTTCGATAAGGAACTGGGAGGTTTCGCAAAACCGTGTCGGATCATCGAATGATCCTTTTTGATATTGACTGGGAGGGAGAGATAAAACAACCGCACAGAAATCCTAAACGAACCTCGTGGGGTCTATTTGAAAAGATAGTCAGTGATAGGCTCAGTAGGAAGAAGACACCGATACAATCGACAGAAACTCTAGACGACCGAGTTAGGTCTCTGGAAAAAAGTTTCTAGGTTGCCTATAAGGCTTCCTGCCCAATAACTAGAAGCAAGAAGACCTTCCCCCCGTGGTGGGACAAAAATCTTAACGAACTAAGGTCGAAGATGAGGAAGGTCTTCAATGATTGCTATGCCAAGAAAGACTTCCAGGAGTACAGGAACGCCCGGAGGGATTTTAAGAAAGCCGTACGTGTTGCAACGGCGAAGTCCTGGCAGGAGCATTGCGAATCTATCGAGTCCACGAAGGACTCAGCAAGGCTCGGGAAAATACTTGCCAGGGAACACTCCAACAGAACCTTTGTAAAGCGCGCTGATGGCACTTGGGCGGGATCATCAGCGGAAACCCTAGATATCCTGATTGAGGCTCACTTCCCAGACGACCCTGTAGGGACGGAGCAAAGGGGAGAAAAGGCGCAACGGGAGGCACCTAGTGAGCTGATAAGCAAACTCTTAGCAGAAGACAAAATTGCCTGGGCAATAAATAGCTTCTCACCATTTAAGTCACCGGGATTAGATGGTATACTCCCTATCATGCTGCAGAAGACTCAGATACCTCTGGTTAAGGAGTTAAAGGAGATCTTTACGGCCTGCATTTCCTTTAATCACATTCCGCACACATGGAGGAAAACAAGGGTGGTTTTCATTCCAAAGTCAGGAAGAAGAGGGCACGAAGTGGCCAAAGATTTTCGACCAATAAGTCTCACTTCCTTCGTGCTAAAAACGTTTGAGAGGCTGCTGGACATACACATACGGGAACTCCTGGAGGGGTCCCCTCTGTCCGGTGCGCAGCATGCTTACTTAAGGGGGAAATCCACGGAGACTGCGCTGCATGAAGTAGTGGAGAAGTCCCTTCTATATAAAGAATTCACTCTAGCAGCGTTTGTTGATGTGGAAGGCGCTTTTAACAACGTGAAAGCTTCAGCAATATCAACAGCGCTGGTTGGGTTAGGGGTGGAAGAACCAATACGGAACTGGATCTCATGCCTACTCCTAAATCGTGAAATATCAGCAGAGATAGGGGGAGCAAAAGCTAGCAAACAGATTTGTAGTGGAACACCACAGGGGGGGGGGGGGGGGGGGGGGTCCTTTCGCCTCTGCTATGGCTCCTTACTATGAACGATATACTATTAAAACTCAGTACTAATGGAGTAAAGGTTGTGGCGTATGCCGACGACGTGGCGATCCTTGTATCGGGTCCCTTCGCTTCCGTGATGAGCGAGATCATGGGAAGAACGTTGGTAAAGCTAAGTAGGTGGGCACAAGAGTGTGGCCTAGGGCTGAATCCGGACAAAACGGAGCTTCTTCTCTTCACGAGGAAGTATAAGCCACCTACGTTCGAACTACCGATGCTGAATGGTCAGCAACTAACTCTATCTACCAGAACCAAGTACCTGGGGCTGATAATTGATTGCAAGCTAAATTGGAAGGAGTGCATCGAGGAGCGGGTGCGGAAGGCATGTATCGCCTTCTACGCTTGCAAATCGATGTTTGGTAAAAAATGGGGTCTAAAGCCAAAGATGGTGCTGTGGCTGTACGAGGCGGTGGTCCGGCCTGTGCTGACCTACGGCTCGGTGGTGTGGTGGGAAGCTCTTCGTAAGAACTACAATCTCGCCACCTTGCAGAGGGTACAGTGCACTGCGTGCGTCGGCGCCACCGGGGCCTTGCGCACCTGCCCCACTGCGGCTCTGGATCCTATTTTGAACCTACTTCCAATTGACTTATATATACTTTCTACATCGGCACAAACCGCACTGAGACTCAGGGAGTCTGGGTGCTGGAAGGATACTCAGCATGGGCACAGTAGTATCCTTAACACCCTCCCAGAGGGAATAGTTAATAGCGCAATAGACTACTATCCTCACAAACTGAAGTTTGAGAGGAATGCCACCACGAACCTTCCAAGTAGGAATGAGTGGAAAAGGGGCAGGGTCACAACAAATAGCAACATTGAAGTGTATACAGACGGATCCAAGATGGATTCGGGGGTGGGAGCCGGCGTATTCTCGGCAGGTCTGGATATTTCAGAAGCATTCAGACTCCCGTCGTATAGCAGTGTGTTTCAAGCAGAGGTTCTTGCGATTGTTCAGGCGTGCAAATCGCTTGAGCAAAGGAACACTACTGGGAAAGTGGCTATCTTCACCGACAGCCAGGCGGCGATAAAGGCAATCGCATCGCCATACACAAGCTGTAATGCAGTGCATGCATGTAAACAAATTTTGGCTACGTTAGCTGAGGTTTTAGAAATATCCATTATCTGGGTCCCGGGTCATAAAGGGATCGAGGGTAATGAGAGGGCTGATGAGCTAGCACGGGCAGGCTCATCAGCAGAGTACGAAGAGATATCTAGACTCGAAATTGGGGTACCCCTGGCAGTAGGCAAGGGGAATCTCCAAAAATATTTTCTCAATGAAGCACAACGGAAGTGGAAAGCTACTACTACTTGTGCAATATCGAGAGCCACTTGGCCGAACTACAGCGAGAAGAGGACAAGGGGACTCCTAAGCAGGTCCAGAGTAGACACCTACAAGCTTGTAGCAGTCTGCACGGGTCACTGGACGATAGGTACGCATGCGGAAAAACTGGGTATTCCGCATAATGACCACTGCAGAAGCTGTAAAGACATTAATGCAAAAGAGACCGTTGAGCACTTCCTGTGTAAGTGCCCCGGTCTAGCCAGAACACGACTGAAAGTGTTTGGGACCCCTTTTTTGGAAAATCTAGGGAGAGTATCCGAATTAGGGATTCAAAGCATCCTGGAGTTTATAAACAGCTCTGGGTGGTTGTAGCATATACTCACAGCAGTAGGTTTCTACGAGTTTTATGGCATCAAAACGGCTTTTAAAGCTACTTGGGCGACTTTTGTCGCAGCCATTCTACCTACCTACCTCCCTTATAAAAAAATCAAAAATTCGTAAAATCCAGTAAAAATTTTTTTGTTATTGAACAGGCTTATTGTTCGGCTTGGCCGAACCTTCGGTAGCACACTAATACTAATAATACATACACATGTACATTAGAGTGGACTTAACATTTTTTATTTTGCAAACAGGCTTTACCGCCCCCTCAAATTAATCATTTGTGTATAAACATATATGACATGCCCTAAGGTGGGAGTTACATAAAACTTTTTCGTCATACTTTTCCATTGACAGCAAAGTTACGGCATACGAATTTCGTGCAAGCGCTCACATTGAGTACTTCGACTTCAAAGGCAAAAACAAAGTCAACCAAAGGTAAACTTTTGAGTACTTTGACATTCTGTGTTCTTTGAAATTGGAATTTATTTTGATTTGAGTGAAAAATTTTAAGTTAAAAATAATAGGTTTGTTTATTGGGCTGCTCTAGCTTACGCCAGATTGAGACATTTCACAAAATTGTGTTTAACGAACACTTTTCTTGCTCTAGGTTGCTCTATCTTTTGTTTCATGAGTACGCTCAAAACAAAACTAGAGTAATCCAGATCACAAATTTCTGCTCTAGCTTTTTTTATGGAGTAAGTTAGAGCAGAGAAGCAATTGTCAGTCAGGAAAAAATAAATTTTTGATAACTTCAAAAAAATTAGCTTGCAAGAAAATCAATGTTTTTGTATACGTGAATTTGCATTAATTTTGAAGATTTAAACAAAAAAAACCAAATAAAAAGAAACTATCGAGGTTCAAGTGTTTCATGGCATTTCTGCTCTGAGTTGCTCTAAGTTGCTCTAATTCTATTTTGACAGCTGCCCTGCTCGGCTCTGCTCTAACCTGCTCTGAAACTTTTTTTTGGTCAGTAAACAAACCTAATATTAGTAAATAAAAAATATAACAAACATATTAAAAACAAAATCCAAGTGAAACTAATGGATAATTAATTGTTTAATACAAATTGGCAAGGCGGTGATTGTGACAAGTCTACTGCGTCCGTTGCTTCAACGTGCTTATTTATCGAAGTCGAAGTATCCTGAAAAGTTTTATGTGTTTCCGGCCTAAGTCTTGGGCAGTGTTATGGAGACCAAAAAAACAATTTTTTTTTATCTAATACGTAAAATTGATATTATCATAGTCGAAGATATCACATATAAATTTTGGTTCTGCAAGCTATGGCGTGGGACCCAAAAATTTTACTTTTTCTATTCAAACCAAAAATTTTGAATTACACTGGTCAACAGTGCTTTTGATGCCGCTAAAAAACAGATAAAAACTGTATAGTTACTTTTTTATGTTACGTATAGTTTTCAAGATAAGGGCCAAGAACCCCTTTTTACTAGGTTAAAGCATGTATTGCCCCATAACTTTGTTTCTGTTTATTCGATCAACACATGATTTTGATGTCGTTAAAAAATACCATTTTTCCGCTTCTATCAGTATACAAGTTGTTAATGTATGTTGAAAATGTCAAAGAACAGTTTCTTAAATTTTTTTGTTAAATTTTTTCATTTTTAATCATGGTTTTCTCGAGTAATTTGTTAGCCAGTGTCCTGTTAATTTTCTTTTCAACGACATACAACTTTTTTTTATCCGCTGAGGAACGCCATATTTTAATTTAATAAATTTTTACTGGAAATTCATTTACAGCAAAAACAAGATTTATTAAATTCTTATCTTCATAAAAACTTTCGTTTAGGTGATTTTTGTGACTTTTACTTACGACAACATTATTTTGTGGTCTTTTCCTATCCAAATGCTAGGAACTATGATACATTGCTTTAAAACTTGTATTTTGCTCTGGGACTAAGCAGAAATTGAAATCTCGTTATCAAAATGGCTCCACATTCTCTGATTATCCAAAAACATTCAAACCAAAACGCAATAACTTCAGTAGCATTCACACTAAAACGAAATAAATCCAAACTACTTTCTGCTTTAACTTTAAATCTAGCTATCCTATATATGTATTTTTTTGGGCATATGTTTGCTATTATAGGTATAACTGGCATAATGTCATAAATGTTGTTTTAAAATATCTATCCATTTCCCGGTAATCATATTTTCTCATTTATCTACGAACTTTTTATGTGTAACTTATTGGGTTTTGGTTTGAAGCTCCTAAATTTTTTTCGATAGGTATCTCGTGGCTAGGTAACGAATACCGCCCGTCATCTTGATTGAAAGAAGACGCATTCACATATTATTAAATACGATGGCGGCAAGTTATCTTATACTGAAGAGGAAGTCAATGGAAGGACCACCATGTTATCCTACTCTGATGCTTAGCCAAAAACATTGGGAATAACATCAGATATACAATGACCAAAAATTGAATGCTGAAAACACTTTAAAAGATTATCATGGACATGGGTTCCTTACAAAACCGTTTGACCAAACTATAACCGTAGTTTCATAACTTTAAAACTAAAACACTTAAGGTTGATCCCCTGTAAATCCCTCCCTAAATAGGACCTTGATACAAAAAATGAATGTTAATCGTTGAAAAAAAAATTCATTATCTCCGTCAATGTTTTCTTCTCTAGGTCAAAAGGTATCAGTAATTAATTTCAGTTTCATCGTTCAAAGCCATGTTTAAATAAATATTTGTATAGTATAAAAGTATGTACGTGCGATGGCGGCCAATGATGTGTTTCGCTCTATTTCCAACACTTCGACGACCGCATTCCTTATCAGAATATTATTCCGAGCTCTCCTGGCTTGTCTGAACTCGTACGAGCTCTACTTAAGATGCATTCTGAGAATTTAGTTGTAAACTTGAATAGTATTCGGTATTGAATTCATTAATAAATAGTTGCTGATTTTGAAAAGACGTTCCAGTAATTTGAGTTGTGTAAAAAGTGAAAATTCATTATAGCCATCATTGTAAGAAAGTGAATAAGAAAACATGAAGTTATTTGTACCCATTGCTTTGGCGTTATGTATCTGCAGTGCCGCAGCAGGTAATTTAATCCTATTCATATTTTGGTACTAATTTTGATATGGCAATTTTTTTTTATTTACCTAAGATTAAATAATACTTAAAGTACACAAACTTGGTTAAAGTTCAAGTCCGTGTATAGAACTTCTGTTAAGTCGGAGGCGTTTCCATGTTTTTGCCCTGAGCCGTACTGAAGAAGTCGCTTACCTGGCTTTGAACTTAAAGTGTACCTAGATATTACCGTTAACAGTTAAGAGGAAAATTAGTATTTTTTGAACTGAAGAACTAGTGAACTAAATCTTTTCTTTGACCTAGTTTGTCAGTTCGTTCGGTGAAGTGAACTAAACTTTCAATAACTGAAGTTGATTTTTTCAACAAATTGAAAGTTAGGTTGCTATTCCTCCTTAGTACAATTGGTCGAATAAGTGACCGATAGTTCAATAAGGTGACCGAACTAAGATCACAAAGAACTACTTCAATGGTTTGAACCAACTGGATGCGAACTAATCCTTTCCTTGGAATAAGAAAACCAACTATATTTCTAAGTATGTAGTATGTAAGTAGGTATGTTCGACAACTATGATGTGGGCCTTTGTCAAATTACCATTACTATTAATCTCAATTCATGTGGAAATGAGGAAGAATACAGTCGTCTGGCCATTATTTATGCGCTTTACCAACTACTGGTCAAATTTAGACCTCAAAACCACCCCCGTTGATCCAGCCCTGGAATAAGGTAATGAGAAAGAAGCGAAAGATCGATTCATATATCCTAGTTAGTGATTGGGCAAGGCGTGTAACTGGATATTGCTTTTAGCTATCACTTTGGTAACCGGTACAGAACGAGATACGAATTTTATAGCTCTTAGAATGTCTTTGTTGGAGATTTCTTTGAAATCTTAATTTAGAATTTCCGATCATTTCAGGGATCACGATTCTATTTTTATTTTATGATCTATAGGAATATCAAACGTTTGGCGTAATGTAGTTGGAGTAACATTTCAAAAGTACGAGTTTCAAAACTACTACCATATCAATCAGATTAAGCTTTTTGTATATTACTGATAACGTTTGACCTTTCGACAAATAATTCTATAATATGTACTAAATAGCGACATCATCACTGATAACTACAACCACATTCATATTTTTACAATTTCCTAAGACTTCGATTGGAAGACTACAAATTTGGTTTTTTTTCCTCTCTTAGAAGATCTTATATAAAGTAGATTTCTCGATTTTGTTCGCACATTTTCGAGTAGCCCGTGCAAATGTTCAACAAGTATTCGAATACTCGCTCGGTGCTCAATACTCGAAAAATGTCGAGCTTTTTCGAGCAATTTTTTATACCGTACACACTTTTCCACTAATGGAGGGTGAAGGGGTCTGTTATGAACTGTCCAAATCCAATAAGAAGCAGTCTACATGATGTAATTCAGGCGGAAGTAGTACCGCGACCACATTAAGAAAACTACTTAAACTATAGCCTTGTTGGCCTCATAAATTACACAGGCCGACAAGAAATTTGACCATAAACCAGACCATACTTTCCTAAAGGTTTTCGATGCGCTGAATTCAAATCTGGACGCAGAATTGCTCTATCACGTCAGGATTTTGAGATATCCTAACCTAAAAGTGCAAAAAACACCGTTTTTGCCTATTTTTGAGGTTATATATATACGACAGATTTTTTTTTTAAAAGCAAACATTGCATCTTAAAGAAGAACTCTTCCTCTTACGAATGGCGTTGAGTTTGCTCAAATATCTTTTTTTTTCGCTAAGATAGAGCAATTTAAAGTTTATAAATTTGCTAATTTTCCTATAGCTGAAAACCACTGAATTAACGTAGGTATGATCCAGTAGAACACATACCTCTTACTTTAAATTGCTCTATCTTAGCGAAAAAAAGAAGATATTTGAGCAAACTCAACGCCATTCGTAAGAGGAAGACTTCTTCTTTAAGATGCAATGTTTGCTTTAAAAAAAAAAATCTGTCGTATATATATAACCTCAAAAATAGGCAAAAACGGTGTTTTTTGCACTTTTAGGTTAGGATATCTCAAAATCCTGACGTGATAGAGCAATTCTGCGTCCAGATTTGAATTCAGCACATCGAAAGCTTCAGGAAAGTATGGTCCTGGTTTATGGTCAAAAATTCTGGTCTCATTTTGTCGGCCTGTGTTATATAAGAGTAAGCACAAGTGCTGCACAGTGAATCGAATAGAACAAGTTAGCTGGACAAAAGTAGTTGTCGAATTCTAGAAAAAAATATATTGTAGATGACAGCCAAAACTCCATATATCACGAATCAACAACTAATTTTACTAAATATTGGTTTAAGTGGAAGTAATAAGCTGTTACTCTCAGAGAAACATTTCATGGGTTGGCTAAATTTATAATCATGGACCTCTCACGATTTTTCGTATAACTTTTATATTCATGCCAATTCTAAACAATTTTTCACTTGTGAACCCGTGCAAACCGTTTCAAAAAAAAAAAAAATGCCGAAATTTTCAATTTTAAATTATTTTCTCAAATTTTCACATTTCTTAAAGAAAAAGTAGGAGTATTCCAACTGCTTCTAGTCTGAAATTTGCATAAATCATAGCCGTGGCGCCGTAGCCTCTAAATGTACAATTTTTATTCGGCACAAATTGATCCAAATGTTGTTTTTTATTTTTTTTCTAGCTTACAAGAAAAGCTTTTTTATGAACTAGAGTTCGCCCAGTGGTTGAAATTCAACCACAAAACCTTATTTTATTTTCCTACCTTTTTGCTATTTCTTAAATTTGCCTTTCTTTTCCATATTTTGTATATTTTTGGTTTCTATACATTCCTATTCATTTTGCCTTTTCCTCCCTCTTTACATCATTCAGTAATATAGTTTCAGTGTTGATAATTATTTATTCTTCTTAGGTCGTCTTCATACGTATTTCTTTCCTTTCCTTTCCTTAGCATTAATTTGCTTTTATTTCCTTTCCTTTCCTCTCCTTTCATCTCACTTTATTCTCTTTGCTTTTCTTTCCTTCTCTTCCCTTTTATTTCCTTTCCTTATCTTCTCCTTTTCTTTCCTTTTCTCTTCTTTCCTTTTCTTTCCCTTTCTCTTCTTTCATTTCATTTTATTTCCCTTCTTTCTTTCTTTCTTTTTTGTTCTTCTCTGTTCTTTTTCTTTCTTTTCGTTTCTTTTATATTCTTACCTGATCCTTCTTTCCATTTCCATTACATTCCTTTTTTCCTTTTATTTTCTTTTTCTTTCCTTTTCTTTCGTTTCCGTTGCTTTAGTTTCCTTTCATTTTATTCATTTTTTTTTTCATTTCATTTCTTTTATTTTATTTTTTTCTTACCTTTATTTTCTTTCACTTTTTTTCTTAAATTTCCCTTCCTGTCATTTCGTTTCCTTACCTTTCCTTTCCTACCGTTTCCTTATTTTCTTTTGTTCCTTTCCGCAACTCCTTTGCTTTTCTTTTTCTTTCATTCATTTCCTTAACTTATTTTTTTTAGCTTTTCATTACCTTTCTTTCCTTTATTTTTCTTTCTTTTTATTTTCATTTATTTTCCATACCTTCTTCCTCGCTACCTTTTCTTTCCCTTCTTTTTTTCTTCTTTCCTTTCTTTGTCTTTCTCCTTTTGCTTTTCTTTTCCACTGCTTTACCTACATTACATTTCCTTTCTTCCCTTCCTTTTTTCTTTTCAATTCCTTTCCTTTCCCATCGATTTTTCTGTCATATTTTCCGTTCCTTACCTTAACTTACCTTAATTTTCCTTTTATCCATCCCTTTCCTTTCCTATTATTTTCTTAATTTAATATTTTATTTATTTCATTTTGTTTCATTTTTATTTATTTTATATTATTCCCTTTCCTTCCATTTCCAACAAATTTTATTTTTTTACGTTCAATCACTTTTCTATTTCTGATTTTACTTTTTTTTTTAATTTTATCAATTTTCCATTTTATTTTATTTCACTAAGTCTAGCCACGAAGGGCCTTGTGCATGATCTAGCTTATTTGTGCTTTTTTTTTTTAAAAAATTTGCTTCTCTGAATCCCCACGCACAGATTTTGTTTTTGTAAACACTGTTTGTACCTAAGCTCAATAAAGTTGACGCGCTGGCTCATGTTATCTTATTGCTGCCAACAAAACAACTCACCCTACTGCAATGAATGCAAGCAAGTGGTCATACCTACATACATACACCCATAACAGCGGCTCTATAAAGCGAATGCGTGTATATCACATGTAGTGGTGTGATTTTCAAATCATATTATAATTAATTTTTGGTTTGTTGTCGAACACCCTGCTCGGCGAGACATATCGATACATACCAAATTTTATATACCTTAGAATTGTGGTTATTGCAAAAAAGGGAGAAACCTGTTATGTTTGCGCATTTATATATAATAGATGGTGGGAATACTTTTTTACTGTTTTATTTTTTCGTGTTATTTAAAATGGATGTGATGGTGAACATTAAATATGTAATGCTTTGGCTCCGTAGCTTTTAAATGTATAATTTTGGTTCAGCACAAATCGGTCTAAACATTTTGTTTAGGTTTTTTCTAGCTTACTCCTACTCGATACAAAAAAAAAAAAAATACATTAAAAAACTGAGCAAGTAAGAAAAACTTACTTCGGCTGTGCCGACCTCTTTATATCTTTCATGAATCGCTAATATGGGGGCTATATGTAATATTCCTCCCATATTACTGTTTTTCACTGACCGCGTTACATGTTTAGTAGGACTGGGACTCTAACAAAAAATCGATTTTTTAAATTTTCGCTCGTTTTCCTGTAAATTCTGGGTAAGAAGTTGGCTGTGCGATCATTAAACGATCACTTTAATAAAAGATCCACCTTTCCATTAATATGAAGAGCTCATATTTGTTCCTTCTCCATTTTCGACTAGTAATTTGATTTTCCGTAGCTATACCAGCCAAAATAGCAAAAATCTATTCTATTTTCCCACCCTAGTGACTATATATGTATGTTTATGCACTCGTATTTGGCCATTTAACTTAATTTTTAACTAAGAATTCGATTTTCCGCAAACCAGTCTAAAAAACTAAAATCGATTTTTGGCCCACCCTAGGACTTATATATTTTATAGCCTTATGTTTGGTGGTTGAGCTCCAGTTTTGACTAAAAATTATATTTTCGGTTAGCCAGATCAAGAAACGAAATTCATTTTTAGGCACACCCTAATGTATATCAGAGATCGGCCTTAGTCCAAAATAGCATGGCTGAACTTAGTCATGAACCATAAAAATTGGTGCGAATTTGTGCTTAGTCATTTACAGAATACCTAACACCTCATCAATACCTAAAGTTTTTTTTTATTTGAATCACCCTAATGTATATGATTTAGCAATAATAAATAAATTATTGTTTTTCTGGACAATTTTCTAATAAATTTCTCTTTTATTTTCAGAGGAAGTCGAGAGCAGGTAATGGACATAATCATAACACAACATTTATTGTAAAACCTATGCTCACTTATTTCAAAACTTACGTATCCTATACACATATAGAACAAATATTTAATGTTTTAATACTTTCTTATTTATTCCTTTTTAAGGCGTAATTTCCACAAATTGTAAGTACCTAAACAATGAAGGAATTATTTAAGTACAAACATTTAATTTGTATTCCTAATTGGCTTGGTACAAAATTATTAAAAGAAAATTATTTTTAAAAACATATTGGAAACTCAAAATTACATATGTTTAATTTATGTATTTTTACAATTCAAATTTCACATAACTAATTTATTTCCAAAATCTAGACACTATAGTCAGCATCAGCAAACTGTGCAAGAGGCTAAGCAAAAAATTGGAGATGTTGCGAGTGGATTCGATGGGTATGTCAATCTAAAGTTACATATATGTATTAGAGTGGTTGAAAACTTTTTTTTTTGGAAAATCTAAAACGCTACCTCGAAATATGGTTCCTTGTGACAAAAAAAGAGGCTGCTATTTTTTTTTTATACCCAGCTGTACTTGTACACAGGGTATTATAACTTTGTTAGGATAACGGTTGGTTGTACAGGTATAAAGGAATCGAGATAGATATAGACTTCCATATATCAATATGATCAGGATCGAAAAAAAATTTGATTGAGCCATGTCCGTCCGTCTGTCCGTCCGTCCGTCCGTCCGTCCGTCTGTCCGTTAACACGATAACTTGAGCAAATAATGAGATATCTTCACCAAATTTGGCATGCGTACTTATTTGGGTTCAGAATAGATTGCTATTGAAAATGGGTAAAATCGGACCATAACCACGCCCCTTTTTCGATATCGAAAATTTCGAAAAACGTATAAAATGGGTTAATTCAATATTAGAAGCAGCTACAATGTTAAAATTTGCAATATGTATTGATTTAGATGTTCTAAGGCCGATTTTATAAAAATTTTTGAAAAGGGGGCGTGGTACCGCCCACGTATATTTGAAGAAATTTTAAAATTTTGACTCTTAATTACTTCAGAACAATTTATGCTAGTATAACGAAATTTCGTAGAGGACATACTATTGTTGTGGTAAATTCAGCTATAGAAAATAAACGAAATCGCTTCGCGACCACGCCTACTTTTTCATAAAAGTTATATTGAAAGGAGGTGGAAATATTGAAAAGTCCATATCTAATTAACTGATTTCGCTATAATAATATAATTTGGTACATACATCAACTTTCATATTCTTTACATAATTTTTTCAAAATTTTGGAAAGTGGGCGTGGCACCGCCCACTTATGAGTCAAGCAATTTTTATTAATTTTAACACCATTAACTATACAAAACAAAGAATAACAGCATTTTATGTGCACAGCTGGGTATGTAATGTTCGGTTTCACCCGAACTTAGACTTCCTTACTTGTTTTTAAAGGTGCTTTAGAGGTCGCGCTACTCGTTTTTATAAAAAAAATCAAATGCTTGCAAATTTAATTTAATTTTAACATGTTTAAGTGCAGTAAAAATTTGCGTTTTTGTGTGTTGTTATTCTGTTTTCATTGACGAATATTCCTGCAATTCAATAGCCTTCTTGGATGAGTAGAAAGGGTTTAAGTCCTGAAAGTATGTTTCGAAATTGAAAACGGTGCAACTAAAACGCCTACACTGACCCCATTGCGCATTGGTTTTTTGGATATATTTCGCATCTAGAAGGTTCATGACGTCGCTGATTACGAATCCGATATCGGTTTTTTAAATTCAAAATGGCGGGTCCAATATGGCGGTGTTTTTTGAAAACTAATTGGATTTTATTGAAACTTGGTACTCGGGGGTTCATGCGTTGTCTGATTACGAATCCGATATCGGTTTTATTAAATTCAAAATGGTGGATCCAATATGGCGGTGCATTTTTGAAAACTAATTCGACTGTGTGAAACTCGTCACTTATGGATTTATGACATCGATTTATATGAACTAGTATCGCTTGTGATCGAAAATTCGACCAATAAAAACTTTAGTTTTAGTTGCACCGTTTTCTATTTCGAATCATATTTTCAGGAGTTAAACCCTTTCTACTCATCCAAGAAGGCTATTGAATTGCAGGAATATTCGCCAATGAAAACAGAATAACAACACACAAAAATCCAAATTTTTGCTGCACTTAAACATGTTAAAATGAAATTAAAATTGCAAGTATCTCATTTTTTGTATAAAAACGAGTAGCGCGACCTCTAACCCACCTTAAAAAAAAAAAAAAGCAGCCTCTTTTTTTGTCATAAGGAACAATAATTGGGGGTAGCGTTTTAGAATTTAATATGTATACTGAGATGCTAATTGGTTAGCAAGAAAAGGGACAAACAAAATTATTTTCGGTTCAGTCTACTAGTTTTTGTGGTTAACACCGAAATGATATTTGAATGAGAACATATGAGAAAGTACGATGCCATTACTAGACTGGATCGGTCCTCATAAAAAAAAAAACATAAAAAGTCCGCCCCTGAATTTGAAACTTTTGTTGAGAAGGTTTGTGGACATTTTTTCTGGATCTTTGCAAAAACTGCCCAAATGGTTTTTAAATTCTAACATTGTTACTTGACATCGACGTTTCAAAAGTGACCCCTGACGTCGGTTTCACATAGTTTCTTCTCAGTTGTTCCTGGAAACATTGTCTTGAATTTGAAAGCGTTTTCATTTTGTACCCAAAAGGCTTTATTAAGGCGAACAACTCGATTACTGAAGAAACAATGTGAAAACGACCTCAAGCGTCAAAAGGACTTTAGAGGGAAATGTATAAGTCCTCAAAACTCCTTTTGACATATCATTTCAGAAATCGGATGTTAAATACAGAGTTAGAATTTAAAAACCTTTTTTGGCAGTTGTTGTAAGGATGTGTAAACATGTGTATCTGCACATAAGTTAAATTTAATTAATATTATATTATTGTATTATACTAAATATATATTAAAAAGACCCCTAAAATGATCGCAAAATTACCCCAAAATGATCCAAAATTGATGCCAAAATGATCGTAAAATAACCCAAAAATGACCCTAAATACGACCCCAAAACAATCCCAAAGTGACCCCGAAATAACACCATTATGCTCTCAAAATGACCCCAAAATTATCCCAAAATTACCCGAAAATTACCTGTTTCCTTTCCCTACATTTTCTTTCGTTTTCCTACCTTTCCTTTCCTTTCCTCTCCTTTCCCTAACTTTCCTTTCCTTTCATCTCCTTTCGTATTCTTTAATTTCCTTTTTTTGCCTTTCCTTTCCTTTGCTTTTCATTCCTTGCATTTCCTTTCCATTCTTCTCCTTTCTTTTCCTTCCCTATCCTTTCTTTTCCTTTACTTTCCTTTTGTTTCCGTTCCTTTAATTTACTTTTTTTCTCTTGCAATTCCTTTCTTTTCGTTACCATTCCTTTTCTATGATTTTCTCTCCTTTCCTTTCCATTCTTCTCCTTTCCTTTACTTTTCCCTTTCCTTTGCCTTAATTTCCTTGTTTGCGTTTAATTTCCTGCCCTTTTCTTTCGCCTTTCTTTCCTTTACTTAATTTTTCCTTCTATCCCGATTATTTCCCTTCCCTTTCTTTCCCTCCCTTTACTTTTCTTCTATTTTCTTTAATTTAATTTCCTTGTATTCCAACAAAATTAACATACATAATCACGGGTTTTATGCCTCATGCATAGGTAAGAGATAGTTAATTTGTTTTTTAAATCATGTCTCAGCAAGTGGTCGCAATAAATTAAATTCAAATTAGGCCAACCCAAAAAAAATGTTTTTTCCTCCCAAAATTCTTTATAGTTTTGTTCGGGCATTGAGTATATACTGACTATAGATAAGCTCAAAACATCGAAACCTAATGCCACGAAAATGCGTGTTGGTACTTTTTACAGAGTTATTTGTAAAAAGTCACCTAATTACTTTTAAAAAGCAATTCGAGAGGGAAGAATTTTACGCTTATTTGAAACTGGCAAGTGTGCTCTCTTGTTATTTTTCTAAGTGCTAAGTGACAGTTCTCAAGTCAAGTCAAGTCTATGCTAAGTATCGGTAATGGCACCTTCAGTGATATCAACAACCAGTCAAGCAAGAATTACCCTCTCAACTACTCTGTACTCACGCCATACAACGCTCTTCCATTTACATCTTACATTTACAAGAACAAAATACATTGAACGTAACTTTTTCTGGATGACCCCCAGCGCAGGGATGTTTACACATCAAAACAAAATTGTCCGGAAATACTCTCAACGGACTTTTTAACCTAATTTTTCACCCGGTCTATGCAATTACTCTAGCAAGTAGCTGCTGCATAAAGTTGATCCTCCATGATTCTACCAAAAACTTTGCTTCGATTTAAATGTAAATGTAAACGTGTTTTTTTATTGATTTATAAATTATGGTTATCGTATCATCTTCCAGGCAACATCAAGCATCATTCGAGGAGGTGGGCTCATACGGCGGTGTCGGTACCGTCGGACTATCAAATGGCTACTCTGGCTCATCTGTTTTATCAGGTCTTTCTGCAGCCGAATTAGCAAGTGGTTCGTCATTTGGCGCTTCCAGCAACAGTGCCTCTCAATTTGGTGCCAGTCACTCTGCTAACTTTGAAAGTTCTTCCTCATTTGGCGCCAACTCGAACTTTGCAAGCGGTGGCAACAGTGGTGCAGCCGTAGTGATACCCGTTGCATCAGGCAGCAGTGCATCAAGCAGTCTAACAGAACAAACTGAAAGCGTACAACAAGTTGTACCGGAAATTGTTGTATCAGGCGGTAGCTCAGGTGGCCACGAAAGCTATATACACCACGAAGAACGTCGTACCGAAAGCCAACCCGTCATTACATACACCGCACCTTCCGGTGGTTCGGAAAATTATGTCCACCATGAAGAACGTCGTACGAGCTCTCAAGCTGTTCCCATTGTAACCTATGCTTCTCCATCAGGTGGTCACGAAAGTTATGTTCACCACGAAGAACGTCGCGTTGCAGCCCAACCTGTTATCCAATACACTGCACCAGCTGGTGGCTCTGAAAACTATTACCATCACGAGGAACGCCGCGTTGCAGCTCAACCTGTCATCCAATATACCGTACCTAGCGGTGATCCTGAAAACTATGTCCATCATGAAGAACGTCGTGTCCAAAGCCAAGCAGTACCTGTTGTCCATTACTCTTCGCCATCAAGTGGTTCCGAAAAGTACGTACACATTAAAGAGGAACACATTCAAGCTGCACCAGTTCAAATTGTTGCTGCCCCATCTGGTGGTCAAGAGTCATACGTTAAGTACCGTAAGGTTGTCAGCTCCTCCCAACCCCATGTGATTGTACCAAGCTACGGCGGTGCACACTCTTCTTACGTACACTCTGCCAACTCTAACTCCCAACTAAGCAATATCTTGAGTGGTCAAACAGCTAGCTTGGCTAATTTCGGTAAGTTAAAAAAAATAGAATAGAAATAATAAACGCTCTCAGCACTGCCCGCTTTTCATACTCTTATAGGTTCAAACGCTGCACTTACATCTGGTGCCAGCAGTGGTTTCGGCACACAAAGCCATTTCGGTGCTCAGAGCGGTTTTAGCGCTCATCACGGCTTTGGTGCACAAAGCCAATTCGGTGCTGCTTCCAATGCTGCCCTCGCCCAGTCTTCCCAATTTGGTACTGCTTCCAACGCTGCGCTTCAGCAGGCTTCTTCATTTGGTTCTGGTTTCGGCGCCCAATCAAAATTCGGATCTCAATTTGGCGCGGAATCAAATTTCAACTCCAAATTCGGTTCTAACTTTGGCGCAGAGTCTGCATATGGTGCAAACTCAGGTCTAACAGTTGGTGTAGGCGCTTCGGGCTTACATCATTACATCTCTGAGTCAGAACGTTTGGCAAAGGCACAAGCTCAAGAAATTGGAGTTGGTGGTGTTCGTGCTGGTGCTAGCCAATTGGCTGACGTATCATCCGGCTTTGTCAGCAATGCAGGTTTATCGGGGGGCTATGGCGGTTCTGGAAATGGCTACAAGACCAAATCTTGGGAGAAGGCTTCCAAGTGGTCTTCACAATCTGAGGTAAGATATCAAATTGAGAGTTTTTAGAAAATTTCAGAGCTTATCCCTTTATTTTCTAAACGCAGTTCGGTTCCGATGGTCAAGTCAAAAACTACAAGGAGTTATCCACTGGCGAAAGCGAGAACTACGACGTGAATGGACATCGCGTTGGCTACAAAGCGGCCACAACGACACTTGAGGACAACGGCAAGGTCAGCAGCTACAGTCTTCACACATAAAACTCGAATCGTACTCTAAGCACATATGCAGTTCCAATGCTTTATTGTGTTCTTTTTTTACATTAAGATTAATTATTACGAAGTAAAAATAAAATATCTTAAAAAATATTGTTAACTTAATACAAATTGATAATCAATAAAATGATTTAATATAAAACCTCAACTAAATTATCGCTTTGAAAAAGGTTTTTCTAATTTTCCATCAACCACTGTAATTACTGTGGTTGTGGGTTGGACAGGACTTTTGAAAGTGACGTGATGGGGTGCTCGTCGTCTTCTATTATCAACGACAGCAGTCAAACAATAGCAAGGCTTCCAGCTCGGCGTGCGATGTCCTTGAACCGTATTGGGACGATACTGTTCGTTGTGCGTGCGTTCAGTGGTCCATATATTTTGTGATGGTACATAACTGTTCCAGCCATCACGTCGTTGATAACCATGGCCACTACCTCCACTTCCACCTCCTTCACCAGTACCAACATAGACCGGTACATTATTGGGATAGTATTGTGGATAATAATATGCGGGGCCAGTGCCTTGACCTCTGCTATCATAAGAGCGGCGTTCCGAGGAGAAGTTCGGATTCCAATGACTTTTGGAATCGTATGGTTTACGCGTTTTTTGTGTTGGACCACTACGTCCCTTATAAATGGGTACACTCGCGTCCTCTGTGGAGGAAAACAAGAAATTAATATACAAAAAATTAAAAAAAAAAAAATCTAGCTAACGAAACCGACCCTTATCCTCATCTTGCGCTGAGCTTGTTACATTTGCATCGCTTCCTCCTCCTGTTGATATTTCGAATGTTATGTCCGTATGTATTCCCACACGTTTCTTGTGTTTTCTCACATCTGTTATTTCCACGCTCTCGGTATTCTCTAAATTGTCGGTTATTTTAATCAAAACCATCAATTCCACCATTTCACCTACATCTAATTTTTTACCTTTCGATTTTTGTGCATCTCCCGTATCGACCGTCACACGGACACCGTGTATTTTTGGCCCAGATTGACCGCTATTACCAGTGCCAGTATTGGTTGTTTCATCGCTTTCTCTTCCCCTGTGATCGCCATCCTGGCCACTTCTATTTTGATTGCCATCACCTCTACCACCTTGACCTGTACCAGGTATTATTGGCACATCCGAGCTGTTTTTATTTACTGCTTCGTCAAAATCCAATTTCGGCGATACTTTATTCGCTTGCGCTAAATGCAAAGATAAAATAAAGTAGTTTTATCTATAAGGTCGAGAGTAATTTTAGGTCTAAAACGTAGATCTGCGATTAAATGTTTAAGATAAAAGCGATAAACCTGAAAAAAGTTCGATAAAACTATTTACTTCGTGGGCGTGTTGCCTTTGACATCTCAACGTCAGCTTCAAATCTAGGGGTGGACTTTGCAATTTTTTTTTTATACGGTCTAGGGTACATTCATTCAACAATTCCAAGACAGCAGATTTTTCTTATCGGAGCTGTAGAAATTTCCAATCATTTATTTCATTGTAACTAAACTTGATTGCTCCTTTCTAAAAATTGTTCGTCATTTGAGAATTGTTTGTTATTGTAAAATTACAATCTACAATCATCTATTGCAATCATGTGTCATTGCATACATGTGTCGATTGGTTAGGTTCAAGTGGCTGCCGCAGAGGCACACCTAGGCGAGTATTAAAAGTCCCGTTGTGATACCACCTACACTAGGAAAGTCAGTTCCGGGACCCTGCCATATGGAAAATCCCTGTATTATCGGGATTCCCCACATAGCAGAATTCCGGGACTGACGCTCCTAAACCGACACCGTTACTCCTTCTCCAACCATTTAGATGACTTGATGAAGGCCATCAAGTCCTTTATGTCCAGCTCCATGACCTGACGTAGGCTAACCAGGAAGGTCACTCCCAAAAAGCGCATTCTCTCCCCACTTAAAGCCGGGCAGTTGCAGATGAGGCGCTCCACCGTTTCCTCCTCCTCGTCATCTTTGCAACTCCTACAGCATCGTCGGTAGGGCACACCTAGTCTTTCTGCGTGCCTACCAATAAGGCAGTGCCCAGTTAATAAACCTATTAATATGGAGATTTCTCTTCTCCTTAGGGCATAAATGTGTCTTGGTCTTTTATGATCCCATTTCGGTGAGGTTGCTTTAGATATCCGTCATCCTGGAGATTTCAGCCATCTTTCGTTGGCTAGGCGGAGTGTGTACTCTTTCAGCATTAGCTTGCATGTGGCAAACGGCATACCAAAGCGCTCTTTATCCCGAAGAACCTGCTTGGTCGTGCCCTGCCTTGGTTTCTGCGATGTATGTAAATGGGAAATAGTGCAAGTAAACCTTTTCCCTTGGATTGGAAAAGCTTAAAAAATCTGCAAAACAATAACTTGCCTATTGAAGAAACCTAAATGTTTAAGTTTTTCCCCGTGTGCAAAAGTCGATAAATATCTATCCTGAACTCTTCTTCTTCGTCTGAAATGTTCTTTGGCAGCAGTATGTGCTTTTGTTGGGGTTATAAGGACTGGGGCTTGCCTTGATTGAAACACGTAGGCACGCCACTGATTTCAAACTGGTATAACTTTGGGTACTGTCATGAGATATTTTTCTGTATAATATTAGGTTTTGTTAATCTAGATCTTATTGATGATACTTTTTTGCATCTGTTTTACATATTTACATACATTTACATATTTACATCCATCAAAAAATCTGAAAAAATTACAGAGGTATGTATATTGAGTCCAATTCTTAAACAATGTAGGGGTGCCCGGGGTGAATTTTTGAAGTTAGTTCTTTTGGGCCACCCTAGTATATATGTATACATATAAATGTTTAACAATTTTCTTAGTTTTCTGGAAAAATAAATTTATTAATTTTTGTTTGTGAAGAACAAACACTCTTAAATATTAAAACTTTCCCGTGCGCACCTTTGACATTCCTTGGCAGCAACACGATGGCAATTAATAATAGCAGTAAACAGATAGATGATGCTCCCGATAAAAGTTGCCCGGTCATTTCACAGCAATCAACCAGTCATAGAATCATTTATCTTATTTAATCCAGTACTTTTGAAAAAAAGGGTTTTAACAACACGATTTTTGCCGTTCACGCCCAAAGTCGGCTTACAACTAAAGTTAACTGATTGTGCAAATACTTCACAGAACCTTTTGATTGTAAATTTTAAAAACTCATTCATTATTGTTTTGTCTACATTCAGGTAAGTAGAGGTTTGATAGCAATAAAAGGAAACGCAATTGAAATAAAAAAAATCAAGATTTGTGTTGTTGCTAAAAACAAGCTTAATTAAATAAGAAACAATTTAGAATCTTAGAACAATACAGTAAACAAAAAAATCGCATAAACATCCGATCTAAGTTGCTAGCTTCATGTCTGAAATTACCCACAATAAAATAAAATTGTTGGCGTTTTTTTACGCGCTCAACCAACATCTCTACCGCACTGCGGCGCATCCACTAGCCGGACGCTGTTTATTGCCTCCAGCAACTTTTGTACTTATGTGCGTTAGACTGGGACAAACCATTTTATTTATTTTTTAAATTATGTATATTGATAGTATTTTTCAGTTTGGCGAAAAAATACTGTGAAAGTTTCAGAACTTAATGACAACTTTAGGGTTCTACCATTTACAGTCTAGACTAATGAGAACCAATCTATAGTAAATCGATCTTTTTGGTGGGGACTTTAGTTTCACACAAAACCGTATGCAGCTAAAAAATTTTTGCCAGATTGAACCCCAACAAAAAATTTATCAAATGAAAACTATTTAAATTTTGTATGTGATATCTCCGACCATGGTGCTATCGATTCCGAGTATTACATAAAAAGAATAATTTTTATTATTTGAGTCTCCATGGGATAGTCTGAACTTTAACCCCCTGCGACACGCCTTAGACGTTTCCAATCGGGGCCAGATTTTGCATGTGATATCTCCGACCATAGTGCATAGATAAAAAGAAAAATCACTTGGGTGAGTGGATAGCACTTGAGTACCTACAAGTGTATATGGTAGGTGCTCCGGTCGATACCTGCCGAAACTTTTTCAATTTTATTCAACTACCGATTATGTTTCGAAAAATTCGTAACGAAGTCGCGTCAACCCTCTCATACACATTTCTTAACAACTTCGAAAAGAAAGAAAATTCTTTCAAGTTGTTCACTTTCTAGAACACGAGTTTTCCAGCTGTCCTCACAAGACAAAAACAGCATTGATAGACCTCTTAAATCAACATTAAGGCTCGAAGCATTTACAGTGTTTTTTTCGCCATAGGTACTAAAAAATAATATTAATATTATTAATTTTTTTTTTTAAATCTAATATAAGTATGTAAATAATATACGTATGTAATAAGTATACATTGATATGTCTGTGACTAAGTATGTAAATCTCCAAAGACCCCCATACAGTTCTGCGTGAATGCGAGCGTGACTGAGTAGAGACTTTCTATTCTTTCTTTTGTGCGTTCACGCATATCTGTCACTTGTGAGTGCTTTGTGTCACCTTGCGTTCGCACACATTTCACGGTGAGGTGGTAAAGAAAGCATTTTAAAGCACATTTAACACTTTCACTTAATTTTAAATGCACTAATATCAAACAGTTGTTAGACATGTTTTTTTTTTTTTTTTGGAAAAGTGGAGTAATATTATTACTGTAATAACAACATATTACACAAAAGAAAATTGTTCACGTTCACGTTCGTGTAGAAGTGTATAAAGCACTCATTGGTAGTCGATAAGATCTCCAAGCTACTGGCAACATCACAGGTACATAATAGGTACCTATTTCCCGAGGAGCTTACATACCCTGCAGCGAAAGCAACTAGTTGAAAACTACTACTACTACACAGTAAAAAATGAAATATTACTTTTAATACCAGTCGCTATTGAAATTAAGCCTTTTTGGAATTAAATTTGAGTTTTAATACTAAAAAGTTTTTAATTCCAAATAGTTTTAAAATAATACCAATTATAATGTTTTAGGTACTATTTGTTTAAAAACAAAGCCGGAAAAGTATTAAATTAATTACTTTTTAGCATTAAATTAAGTTCGGTGGTTTGTTCCTCAGAGCACGAGGTTAGTATCTATCATTTAGAACAAAGCTGCAATTTGACGCTGGCAAGCACAGGTACTCGATGGCTTGATAGTAGACATCTCCGTTCAGCATTCAATAAATTGTGAGTCCGACTCTCGGGGAATGCAATAATAATAAAACTATGTATGTAAATTTTTTTTTTGCCTGAGAGAATCTTCGACTGAATTCCTCTCTCTCTTAATTAGACCGAATATGGTATTAATTTAATACTTTTCGGCGTTGTTATATATAAACACCAAAATGGTATTAAAGTTAGAATTTTATTTTTACTGTGTATAAGCAACTGGTATTTTTACGTTTTGATGTCCTAGGAAATGTCAATTGTCAGATTTCGACCAGAACATACCAGTCATCTACTAGTCATGATATACTAGAATTATACTAGTTGTAAAATACCAGTTACATACTGGTTCAACCTGGACTAGTATGATTTTCATAAAATGAACTAGTCCCGACACTAGTCCAAAAAGGACTAGTATGAAATACACTAGTCCAAAAGGCATTGAACCTGGAACTAGTATGATTTCTACCAGAATTTTCCTGACTTACCCTTTATTTAATCACTAGTACATACCCGCGGCCTTGTCCGCCCCTGCGAAGTACCCTTTCAACATTTGAAGTAAAAATTCGGTCGTCGAAGTTCACCAAGTTAGTTAGATTGGTCAAATAAAAAACTGTTGGAAGATCAATTATTTGTCTATGTTCCTAGTGTTTTGAAAAAATAGTATGTATTGAAAAACGGGTTTCAAAAATTTTATTTAATATACATATCCTTGAAATCGATTGAAAGTGAGGTTTCTAAAGTTAAATATTGCTTTGGCTTTAAGTATGGATATAAATGTCTCAGAAAGCATTTATCGAATAGTTCATCTTAACTTCAAACTTTGATATTTATATAATACTAGTACATACCCGCGGCCTTGTCCGCCCCTGCGAAGTACCCTTTCAACATTTGAAGTAAAAATTCGGTCGTCGAAGTTCACCAAGTTAGTTAGATTGGTCAAATAAAAAACTGTTGGAAGATCAATTATTTGTCTATGTTCCTAGTGTTTTGAAAAAATAGTATGTATTGAAAAACGGGTTTCAAAAATTTTATTTAATATACATATCCTTGAAATCGATTGAAAGTGAGGTTTCTAAAGTTAAATATTGCTTTGGCTTTAAGTATGGATATAAATGTCTCAGAAAGCATTTATCGAATAGTTCATCTTAACTTCAAACTTTGATATTTATATAATACTAGTACATACCCGCGGCCTTGTCCGCCCCTGCGAAGTACCCTTTCAACATTTGAAGTAAAAATTCGGTCGTCGAAGTTCACCAAGTTAGTTAGATTGGTCAAATAAAAAACTGTTGGAAGATCAATTATTTGTCTATGTTCCTAGTGTTTTGAAAAAATAGTATGTATTGAAAAACGGGTTTCAAAAATTTTATTTAATATACATATCCTTGAAATCGATTGAAAGTGAGGTTTCTAAAGTTAAATATTGCTTTGGCTTTAAGTATGGATATAAATGTCTCAGAAAGCATTTATCGAATAGTTCATCTTAACTTCAAACTTTGATATTTATATAATATTATTGAATACTGAAGCATTTGCCAAGGGTATTTAAAATTTTCAAAATTCCCATCAATGGGGAAAGGTAGATTGATTAAATAATTTGATGTTTTTGGGCGATCACGTTTTGACCGATAACTCAGTTATCGATAAATATATCGAAATACATATATCGAAGTCCAAATGAAACCTGGGGCCATCCCTTTTCGTTTGATACCCATATTGTTGGCCAATTTTAAGGCTTTTGAGCCATCTCGTTTTCACCGATAACTCAATTATCGATAAATTTATCGAAATATATTGAAGTCCAAATGAAAACTGGGGCCATCCCATTTCGTTTGATACACATATTGTTGGGAAATTTTAAGGATTTTTCACCGATAACTCAGTTATCAATAAATTTATCGAAATATATTGAATCCAAATGAAAACTGGTACCATCCCCTTTCGTTTGATACCCATATTGTAGGGCAATTTTAAGGTTTTTTGGCAATCACATGTTCACCGATAACTCAGTTATCGATAAATTTATCGAAATATATCGAAGTCCAAATGAAACCTGGGCCCATGCCCTTTCGTTTGTTACACATATTGTAGGGCAATTTTAAAGTTTTTGGGCAATCACATCTTCACCGATAACTCAGTTATCGATAAATTTATCGAAATATATCGAAGTCCCAATGAAACCTGTTGTCATGCCCTTTCGTTTGATACCCATATTGTTGGGCATTTTTAGGGTTTTTGGGAAATCACATTTTCACCGATAACTCAGTTATCGATAAATTTATCGAAATATATCGAAGTCCAAATGAAACTTGGGGCCATGCCCTTTCGTTTGATACCCATATTGTAGGGCAATTTTAAGGTTTTTGGGCAATCACATTTTCACCGATAACTCAGTTATCGATAAATTTATCGAAATATATCGAAGTCCAAAAGAAAACTGGGGTCATGCCCTTTCATTTGATACCCATATTGTGGGGCAATTTTAAGGTTTTTGTGCAATCACATTTTCACCGATAACTCAGTTATCGATAAATTTATCGAAATATATCGAAGTCCAAATGAAACCTGGGGCCTTCCCCTTTCGTTTGATATCCATATTGTAGGGTAATTTTAAGGTTTTTTTGGCAATCACATTTTGACCGATAACTCAGTTATCGATAAACTTATCGAAATATATCGATAGCCTATACTTCCTTCCAGACTATTAGCTGTCTGGATGTGAAATTTCAAGAAAATCCGTCTTGCCATTCTCACGTGATTGAGGAACGAAAATCGTGAACATCCAAACATCCAAACATCGCTACATTCAGATTTATAATATTACTAGTACATACCCGCGGCCTTGTCCGCCCCTGCGAAGTACCCTTTCAACATTTGAAGTAAAAATTCGGTCGTCGAAGTTCACCAAGTTAGTTAGATTGGTCAAATAAAAAACTGTTGGAAGATCAATTATTTGTCTATGTTCCTAGTGTTTTGAAAAAATAGTATGTATTGAAAAACGGGTTTCAAAAATTTTATTTAATATACATATCCTTGAAATCGATTGAAAGTGAGGTTTCTAAAGTTAAATATTGCTTTGGCTTTAAGTATGGATATAAATGTCTCAGAAAGCATTTATCGAATAGTTCATCTTAACTTCAAACTTTGATATTTATATAATATTATTGAATACTGAAGCATTTGCCAAGGGTATTTAAAATTTTCAAAATTCCCATCAATGGGGAAAGGTAGATTGATTAAATAATTTGATGTTTTTGGGCGATCACGTTTTGACCGATAACTCAGTTATCGATAAATATATCGAAATACATATATCGAAGTCCAAATGAAACCTGGGGCCATCCCTTTTCGTTTGATACCCATATTGTTGGCCAATTTTAAGGCTTTTGAGCCATCTCGTTTTCACCGATAACTCAATTATCGATAAATTTATCGAAATATATTGAAGTCCAAATGAAAACTGGGGCCATCCCATTTCGTTTGATACACATATTGTTGGGAAATTTTAAGGATTTTTCACCGATAACTCAGTTATCAATAAATTTATCGAAATATATTGAATCCAAATGAAAACTGGTACCATCCCCTTTCGTTTGATACCCATATTGTAGGGCAATTTTAAGGTTTTTTGGCAATCACATGTTCACCGATAACTCAGTTATCGATAAATTTATCGAAATATATCGAAGTCCAAATGAAACCTGGGCCCATGCCCTTTCGTTTGTTACACATATTGTAGGGCAATTTTAAAGTTTTTGGGCAATCACATCTTCACCGATAACTCAGTTATCGATAAATTTATCGAAATATATCGAAGTCCCAATGAAACCTGTTGTCATGCCCTTTCGTTTGATACCCATATTGTTGGGCATTTTTAGGGTTTTTGGGAAATCACATTTTCACCGATAACTCAGTTATCGATAAATTTATCGAAATATATCGAAGTCCAAATGAAACTTGGGGCCATGCCCTTTCGTTTGATACCCATATTGTAGGGCAATTTTAAGGTTTTTGGGCAATCACATTTTCACCGATAACTCAGTTATCGATAAATTTATCGAAATATATCGAAGTCCAAATGAAAACTGGGGTCATGCCCTTTCATTTGATACCCATATTGTGGGGCAATTTTAAGGTTTTTGTGCAATCACATTTTCACCGATAACTCAGTTATCGATAAATTTATCGAAATATATCGAAGTCCAAATGAAACCTGGGGCCTTCCCCTTTCGTTTGATACCCATATTGTAGGGTAATTTTAAGGTTTTTTTGGCAATCACATTTTGACCGATAACTCAGTTATCGATAAACTTATCGAAATATATCGATAGCCTATACTTCCTTCCAGACTATTAGCTGTCTGGATGTGAAATTTCAAGAAAATCCGTCTTGCCATTCTCACGTGATTGAGGAACGAAAATCGTGAACATCCAAACATCCAAACATCCAAACATCGCTACATTCAGATTTATAATATTATTAAGATTAAGATTAAGATTATTGAATACTGAAGCATTTGCCAAGGGTATTTAAAATTTTCAAAATTCCCATCAATGGGGAAAGGTAGATTGATTAAATAATTTGATGTTTTTGGGCGATCACGTTTTGACCGATAACTCAGTTATCGATAAATATATCGAAATACATATATCGAAGTCCAAATGAAACCTGGGGCCATCCCTTTTCGTTTGATACCCATATTGTTGGCCAATTTTAAGGCTTTTGAGCCATCTCGTTTTCACCGATAACTCAATTATCGATAAATTTATCGAAATATATTGAAGTCCAAATGAAAACTGGGGCCATCCCATTTCGTTTGATACACATATTGTTGGGAAATTTTAAGGATTTTTCACCGATAACTCAGTTATCAATAAATTTATCGAAATATATTGAATCCAAATGAAAACTGGTACCATCCCCTTTCGTTTGATACCCATATTGTAGGGCAATTTTAAGGTTTTTTGGCAATCACATGTTCACCGATAACTCAGTTATCGATAAATTTATCGAAATATATCGAAGTCCAAATGAAACCTGGGCCCATGCCCTTTCGTTTGTTACACATATTGTAGGGCAATTTTAAAGTTTTTGGGCAATCACATCTTCACCGATAACTCAGTTATCGATAAATTTATCGAAATATATCGAAGTCCCAATGAAACCTGTTGTCATGCCCTTTCGTTTGATACCCATATTGTTGGGCATTTTTAGGGTTTTTGGGAAATCACATTTTCACCGATAACTCAGTTATCGATAAATTTATCGAAATATATCGAAGTCCAAATGAAACTTGGGGCCATGCCCTTTCGTTTGATACCCATATTGTAGGGCAATTTTAAGGTTTTTGGGCAATCACATTTTCACCGATAACTCAGTTATCGATAAATTTATCGAAATATATCGAAGTCCAAATGAAAACTGGGGTCATGCCCTTTCATTTGATACCCATATTGTGGGGCAATTTTAAGGTTTTTGTGCAATCACATTTTCACCGATAACTCAGTTATCGATAAATTTATCGAAATATATCGAAGTCCAAATGAAACCTGGGGCCTTCCCCTTTCGTTTGATACCCATATTGTAGGGTAATTTTAAGGTTTTTTTGGCAATCACATTTTGACCGATAACTCAGTTATCGATAAACTTATCGAAATATATCGATAGCCTATACTTCCTTCCAGACTATTAGCTGTCTGGATGTGAAATTTCAAGAAAATCCGTCTTGCCATTCTCACGTGATTGAGGAACGAAAATCGTGAACATCCAAACATCCAAACATCGCTACATTCAGATTTATAATATTATTAAGATTTGCCACTTTCATGTTTATTCTTAAGAAAGCAGGGACTATTTGTATTACCCTATCACGAAAAAGCACCTATGAATTATAAGAGAAAAAAAAACAAACGAAACGAATGAATTTTGAGTTTTTTAACTGGTATGATTTCATCCAGAAAGTTATAGTTGTATTCTAGTATTTTTCTGACTAGTTTGAGGTTTCGCTGCAGGATACATACATACATATCTATTTACGTCCACACATAGTGCCTGTAACAAATAGAGTTGTCATCGTTAGCTTTTCTCAAGCCAAGCAGCTCTATTTGTGTATGAGGTTGTACTTACAAATCGTCGGTGATTCTGCAAAACAACGAAATGGACTTCTAAGATACCGAGTGATAAAGACTTTTATATCCCCTGCCAATAACGTTTTTATTTATTCTCAAAAACAACACTTTGACCCCGAATAACCTTTTTGGCACACATGGGATCGATGAGGACTTTTAAGGTTTTCTATCTGAAGGTAAACCTAAGCTGTATGCAAAAATTTGGCTCTGTGGGAATTATTGTTGCCATTTGTTATTCCAAATTTTTACTGTGGCGCTTTTTTAAACCTTTATATTAAGGGGCTTTCTGGTTTGCACCACCTTTTCCATACGAAACTTCGGAACCTTGTAAGGTCTTTTTAGGTACCTTCACGGGTCAAGAAATACGTTAAATTCTTTTAAAAATTGAAAATTTGGGACGCATATTTGAGGAACTTCCCGGTAAGCTAGATTATTGAAAATTTGCATACATATGAACAATTGAAGATAATACAACTTGTTGTACAAGAAATTCCGCTAGATTCCGATCGATTTTTAGTTACTTCCAGGTTAGTTAGAGACTTGAAACTTGACATATTTGTCACAACCCGATGACAATGCAATCTCGCATCAAAACAATTCCGGTAGGTTGCGCACGGATCGAGATATTTCGAAACCTAATTTGAAGTTGGGAATTTTGCGATCGACTTTTGACCAACTTCCAGGTAACCTAGGAACTTGAAACTTGGCATTAAATTGAGGGAACAGAGACACTACATATACTAAAAATCAAAATTCCGATAGATGGCACGCTGGTCTATATAATTGCAAATCTTTAAACAAAAAATTAAAAGACTCCTGGAATTTTGCGATCGATTTTTAGTTAAAGGAACTGTGACAGGATATATAAAAATCAAATTTCCGATAGGAATCACCAAAACTAAAAATAAAATAATAAAAAGATGATAAAAAAAATTTTAATGTCTTTAAATTTGAAATTTTAGTCATACCAATTGTAATCAATTTTTGAGGTTTGAAATTATAAAGGTGTCCAAACTAAGGCAAACAATTTCTGAGAGCCTAAATAGAAGTTCGGTTATCGACAAAACATTTAAAGTCTATTAATTGCACTCCACCTTTATATTTTCAAATTTAAAAAATTGATTGCAATTGGTATGACTAAAATTTCAAAACCAAAAACACCGAAACCATGCCTTTGTTTAACGACAAATTTGCTGAGGCTTTTTGACAGCATTCATATAAACGTTGTCTTTAAAATTTTTTTATCATCTTTTTATTTCAAGTTAAAAATAATATGATACGATTTTTACAAAACAAAAATTAAAAATTCGATTGTAGAGCTTTTTTAAAGAAGTTTTAAATTATTCTGATACATATTATTTCATAGCACAAATTGAAAATTTGGAGTTAAAAATCGCCCGATTTTTTCTGGAATCTGAGATGGCCAGAGTCTAGTCTGCACCCACCTATGAACTATATCTTCAAAGATTCATAAAAGTATTTTTAGCCTCCTTAAAATTATTCCAAAACAAGCCTGAAAAGATATTTACCAGTTCTTTTTCATTTAAAATTACTTTGGACATGTTTAAATTGCTGTATTATAACATTCAGTTTATGTACACACAAACTTAAGCTGAGATATCAATAGCCGGCACTTCACGCGGAAAAAGTCTAAGAAATATGTGTCTATAAAAGCGCAAATTAAGACATTTAAGCGACGATTAAACTATAATTAAAATTTGCATAAAAACAATCGAAATTAACAAATAAAATTTACCCACAAAAGTGAGTGAAAAGCGATGTACCATTGTACCAAGAACAATAAAACAAAAAGAGGCACTGATTTTATCAGAGCCAAATTTACATGAGCTGACATTGGCATCACATAGTCGTATACAATTTACCATGTCATATAGGTACACACCTTTTAGTGCATCAAATCCCGAAATAGTCTTATAAGCCTGTGATTTGGGGATTCAAAAAACTTTGCATTCGGGATACCGGAATTTTTCAGAATTCACTGGGGCAACAATAAAAAAAAGTAAATTTAATAGCACAAATCAAATTAAAAATCAATCTCTTTCAAGTCTATATTATTATATAATGCGCAAAAACCTTGATTTTCAACTGGAATAACTGAAAACCTGATACATAAATCTCTATTATAAGAATTTTGCTTACTTTTTATAAAAACCAACTCATAGACATAACGATTTCGGAAAAAAATAAAAAGAGTGGTTGGGAACAACCCTAGTGCCGCCAACATACATTATTCTTTTCTTTGCATACTCAGCGTACTAGTAGAAAGGTTTTATAATTTTTTCCACATAACGGTACTACGTAACGGCACAAAATAATCGAGATAGATATAGAGTTCCATATATGAAAGTTCTTGGGTTGGAAAAAATGTTCATTAAGGCCGTCCGTCTCTCCGTCTGTCCGTGTACACGATAACTTGAGTAAAAATTTTGTATACAGCAGGCGGATTCCATAAATCACCATCTCGTAAATGCTAAAATATGCTAAAATGCTTAAGCAAATGAACTCTCAGAATTTTAGGAGATGACGCTTATTTGCGATTCTGATCCACAAGCCGCCTAGCTATGATAATAGTGCGTTATCTGCACTATAGATGGCGCGCAGGCATCACTGCAAGATGTCAATTTAGTTGTGATCCTTTACAACTCAGAAAAAGCCAGAAGTAAACCGAAACGCCCGAAGTTACTAGCTACTAATCCCTTACTTTTCAGCGTTACTCTACTTTTTTAATTACAAAATAAATTCCATTTTCGGTAAAAAGATTTGTGTTTGTTTATTAAAGTCGGTTAAGAACAGATTTTAAATTGTTAAATACACCTTAATTTAATTATTTATTGAGTTTTTCTCTATAAAATTGTTATACGGAAACAAAAAATGTTTTTTAGTTATAACTTTTAAATGATAAATAATATTACTTTTGTGACTCCGGATTATGATTTCTGGGACTGAAACTCGACTTTTGATTCCTCTCTCGACTTTTTGGGACGTGGTTTTTGCAGTTTTAGTAGGAAAGAAAAAAATACAATTTCCAAAATTATGGGCAAATACATAATTAAATATCAATTTTTCTTATAAATTACACATATTTATTTTTTTTGAGTAATTTTAGGGCCTAAAACAACATAGTTCTACCCTTTTTCCTATTTTTTTGCGTTTTATCAACAACTTTTTTTTCGTCGCCAAAATTTGCCAACTTTTGGAGAAATTTGGAGATTTTACGTGATGGCTAAAATTGCAGAATCGCAAATTTAGCTTAGTAGCTGTCAAAAACAGCTGAGCTACGTTATCTGATTCATTTTGCGTTCATCGCTTAAATATGCCAAAAAATGAAGCAAAGATGGAGATTTATAGAGATTTTCTTTCACTGGAATCGCAAAAGTCGCTCAAATTTAGCAAAATGAATTTAGAGATTTTTGGAGATGGAAACTAAGCATTAGCGAAAACTGGAATTCATGTACAGGTTACTTTCTGGCCAAGTAGGTTGCTATTGAAAATGGTCGAAATCGATATGGAAAACTTCGAAAATCGCCTAAATTGACAAAATTCGGTAACGGAAATAATTTTTTGATAAATTTTTTAAAGTAGGCGTGCCACCGCCCACTTTTCTGGGAGGCATATTTGAAAGTTTCATGGGTCATAGCTTTTAAAATGATTACGGTAGAACGATGAAATTTGGTACAAGGTATACTAGCATAATAGGGAGTATACCTGAAGTAATCGGACGAAATCGCTTCCCAACCACGCCCACTTTCGAAATGGAAAATTTCGAAAATTATATGAAAACTACACCAGGGTATTAAATGTCCGGTTTACCCGAACTTAAACTTACTTACTTGTTAGAATAAATTTCCCTCTCTTAGGAAGAATCTTTCCCGGCCGAACGCCGACAGTCATTTGCCATAAAATTGGACCAAAAACTTTTATTAAGCGGACGCGAACCTTTTGTCAAACGACAAATACCTATGTAGGTATATCTCCTTTCATAACAAATCAAACAAAAACCTCTTTTAGGTTTTTCAGTGCAAGTTTAAACTTGCATAAACATAGTTTAAACGGCCAATTTGTATGAGATAAACTCTAGTCAACTTTGACTGTGGTTTAAACCATCCAAACGTGAGCTTCTCATAGGCGGACGAAACTCGAGTTTACATAATAATTCAATACTGTGCTGTACTCATCGTACCGAAAGAGAGGGCCTTTTTATATCGACCCAGCCAAGATCAATACCCCGCGGCGTGACCCTGTCTGACATTTGGGCAGGGCTACACCTCGTTACAACTACAACAACAACAACCCAGCGTACTAGTACAAGGGTATTATAATTTTGTCCACATAACGGTACTACGTAACGGCACAAAATAATCGAGTTAGATATAGAGTTCCATATATGAAAGTTCTTAGGTTGGAAAAAAAGTTCAAAAAAGTTTTTTGTTTGCTTAATGATTTACAAAAACTCCTCAATGAGGGGGTGTAAAGCGAACTAGCGAGTTGTGATGTATTGCTTTGACCAATAATAGCAGGGTACTTAGCGAACTGAGTGATGAATGGGAATTGTCAACTAAAAGCTAATAATTTTTTTCATCACTACCTAAAATAACTCGCCACTGCACGAATTGTTGTTCGACCTAATGCATAAGAGTAGGTCGCCTCCCCGTTGGTGCACCCTGGGTAACGCTAAATGACCTACATGGCTAGTTTCTTGTATTGCCGGTTCTACGAGAACGGTACCAGTACTTGTGCTGTACCCATCGTGCCGAAACGACCCGGGTCGTTTTCTTATATCGACCCGGCCAAGAGCAATACACTCGGGGTGATCCTGTCTGACATTTAGGCAGGGCTACACCTCGCTACAACAACAACAACCTAATGCATATACATATAAAAACGGTTCTGAAAAAAAAACGAATTTACTGAAGACGCAAATTTTGGCAAATGTTTATACGAAAGCGCGTAAATCGATAGCAAAGAAATCGTCTTAAACTGACAATTCGCATCAGTCAATGTAAAAGGAAGAAATAGCTGATTTTTAAAGCGCTTTGAACAAAATTTGTGTTTATACGATCCTTCAAACCGACGGGAGATAATACAAACCGATTTGAAAACGAGTACATGCCAACGCACTTCCTTTGGTTTATACATGTGTTTTAATGAATGGAAGCGTTGGATACTTGTTTATAAACGTAGTATATGTATGTTTCTTACCATGGAACAATATTCAGTCATCGGCAATTGTGGGGTTGGCAGAAAATTGCTTAGTCGCTAAGGTAGCATAGTTCACCCTTGTGACTATGTCTTAATTCAATTTATTGTTTATATTACCTAAGATATCTTCGTACAAGTGCTGACAGCTCAATGCATGTGTTTAATGATGTTCGACTCCACAAATTTAGCTGCCTCCTCAGACTTAAGCATTTTATGATAAAATCCAATGGGAGAGTCACTACCCCATCCCCTTTATTGTTTATCCAACATATATTCTAATCGGTGCGACAATAAAACTTTCTTCTTTTAAATGCAGTATCTGAATGCTTTTGGGAGTAAACTCGTGAAGGGTGGATACCTTGCCGCGGTACGAGGGCTTAAGTCGATAGCCACAGGGCTACGCTGCCCTTGTGATCATAGCTCCGTACGGCACTTCATCACGAGAGCAGCCTAGCCTCTCTGGCGCGACGACAAAGATCTTCCCCCTCCCAATCCAGGGTGTTATGCGAAACCGTGCCCATTGGACGTTTGCAGCCGGGAGGCAAATCGTGGCTGTATTTGAACGGAGCCTCTCTGATACCGGGTCGCCTCAGAGAGTAAGCATGGCCTTACCGCGGTACGGGGCTCTGCCGCGACGGACGACCCATTTTCCCCTACTCTTCCCTTGACCCTAAGCTGGCCTTGTCCGGCGATGGGTCGTACGAACAAGATGAACTCAAATAACCCAAATAAAAACGATAAACCTAAAAAACAAACAACGCCAAATTTCACTCCTCAGCAAAGAAGAGCTATGGAGGAACAGGCGAGAAAGCAACAACAACACCGGAGGACAACCTCCGTTCCACAATCAAGGGGGGGATCGACAGCGATGGCAACTACGAGTCGGTCAACCAACCCTCTATCGACTAAGATTGACTTGATGGGAGCTAGCACCAGTGCGGTTGCCAACGCAGCTAAGCGGACAACGGCGGATGCTAAACTCCCATCAACCGCTGATATGAAAACCAGTATCTTTACGTCTGTGGCAGCGGTCTCACGACCTGGGCTCGGAGTTTCGAAGGAGAAGGAAGCTGCAACTGAGATTTCGGTAAGGAGAGCGACCGCGATGGCAACTATGGGTCCGCACTCCCAGGAGACATCTTCCCGCCGCTTCACATACCACGAGAAAAGATTGGCTGCAAAGATCCTGAAGAGGTATGAAGGGGTACCGCAGGAATCGCTGTCGCCGAATTCCAGTAAATCGGTAGAGCTAGCGAAAGCTGTGATACCGGATTTCCAAAATTCTTACATGCCAAAGAGGTTAAAAGTTAACCCTTTCAAGCGCCAGAGATCGGACCTGGAGTTAAATCCCCCTCCCAAGCAGCATCAGAATACCCCGGGAGCGGGCAAACTAAGCTTTGCTGAGGTAACCAAGGATAGGATCCTTATAGGCGTCCTTGACCGAGGCAATGACCGTCTGGCCATCCCTAAGGACCGGTGGCGTTACGTGCGAAATCAACTCGGCAACATTCTTCTCAATGTTGCTCCGGAGTTTCCGGGTAGGGCGTGGATTCCGGCCATCCCTGACGAACCCGAGAGAATTCTCGGGATGCTACGGCTAATGAATCCGTCCTTCCCAACGCATGTCTGGAGTGTCAATCTGGTCGGGGATGCGGTAGGGCCCGACAGACAGGTGGTGTTCACCATGAATAAAGAGTCAATCGAGCCCCTCAAAAGGTGCAATGGCCTAGTACACTACAACGTAGGCCAGATCGTTATCCACGTATATCGTGGTGATGCTCTGCGCGCTGCCTTCTCGGCTGCTCCGGGGGAACCGGAAAACGTATTACCAGAAGAGGAAGCGGAGGATTCCGATGCGGAAAGCATGTTATCCGCCACGTCCCTTGACGATAGTGCTGTGAACAACTCGGAGATGGAGGACAGCCTACAGGACGAGGAAGTCCTCGACGTCACGGTGGTAGCAGCCAACGCTGAGCGATTAACATCTAACGCTACAGACAGCAAGACTCCTGCAACGCCATATCGAGCAGTTAAACGGAACAACTCATCGTTGATAGGCAACCTCCGGGATGGGGCAAACCTCGACGATATGGGGACGGCAGGGAAGTCTGTGCGCTCTCATGTTGGTGGTGCTTCAGATTAATCTGCACAAATCTATAGTGGCTTCGGCTGCTTTAAGTAGTCGTCTTTCTAAAGGCGACGTGGATGTGGTCCTCATCCAAGAACCCTGGGTCAATACCTCGAGAATCTACGGATTGGGGACTAAGGGCTTTAAGCTCATTCGAGCAAGCGAGGAGAGCAAAGTCAGAACGTGTATTTTGGTCAAGTCTGAGTTGAACTCCTTTCTCCTACCTAACTACTCCAATGGTGATATTACCGCTATCAGTCTAACGGTCGACAGCACCCGCCTGACGGTGGCGTCGGTCTATATGCCCTACGACGCCGAAGAACCCTCACCACAAACGGAGGTGAAAGACCTGGTGTCAAATTTCTGCACGGGTAATCTTATTATTGGAGCGGACGCTAATGCTCACTATGTCCAATGGGGGAGCTCCGATATCAATGCCAGGGGCGAATCTCTGTTTGATTACCTCTTAACAATCAACCTGGTAATTTGCAACGTGGGTAATGAGCCTACTTTTATCACTAAGACCCGCAGGGAGGTCATAGACCTCACTATCTGTAGTGAAGGCGCTTATGAGTGGGCCAGAAAATGGCGGGTTCTGGAAGAACATTCATTCTCCGACCACCGTTACATAGAAATGGTTTTAGACTTTATTGTAGAACAACCAATCATGAAGCACAATCCACGTAACACTAATTGGCAGTTACACAATGAAATATTAGACAGAGACCTACCAGTACTGCCCTCACAAGCCCCCTCATCAGTAGAGGAGCTGGAGGATCTTGTTACTACATTTACATCGGCGCTCTCAAATGCTCTAGGACAGGCTTGTCCAGTGCCAAAACCATGCGGTAAACACAGGCCACATTGGTGGTCCTAAACTAAGGGCCTACAAAAAAGCTCTGAGACAGGCGAAGAGAACCTCGTGGAGAAATTTCTGCACTGGCGTCGAAAAGGTCGACGACACAGCGAGACTCAGACTAGTCCTCTCGAAAAGTCAAACCGCCATCAGCTATTTGCGAAAACTTGACGGATCCTGGACCAGCACGGAAGAGGAACCCCTTGAGCTGCTCTTGAATACACATTTTCCGGGGAATCTGCATGACGCACCACTAGCACCTGCAACAAACCTGGCAGTAAATATACCCATCACTGAGGAAAGGGTAAACTGGGCAGTTAAGAGCTTTGAACCGTATAAGACTGCCGGGCCGGACGCGATTATCCCCGCGCAACTTATAAACACGTTGGAGACATCAGCTAAATGGCTGGTATTTCTCTTCACAGCCTGCCTCTCAACCACATTCCGGGCTCCTGGAGAAGCGCCACGGTAGTGTTTATCCCTAAGGCTGGGAAGGCATCCCACTACGAGCCAAAAGACTACAGACCGATCAGTCTCTCGTTCTTTCCCTGCAGTCAAATTCCGAACTACTCAGCAAACATACTAGTTCATTGACTAACCATTTTGTGGCATATGCCTACCAGTTCGTTGTTGAATAGTTTTAAAAGCAGTCAATGCCAAACTACTCAGCGAAAATTCTAGTTCATTGACTATACATTTTGTGGCGTATGCATACTAGTTCATTGCTGATTAGCGTTAAACCAGTCAAAGCCAAACTACTCAGCAAACAATATAGTTCATTGACTATACATTTTGTGGTGTATTTATACTAGTTCATTGCTGATTAGCTTCAAACCAGTCAAGGCCAAACTACTCAGCAAACAATATAGTTCAATGACTATACATTTTGTGGTGTATTCATACTAGTTCACTTCTGATCACCTTTAAACCAGTCAATGTCGAACTACTCAGCAAACAATATAGGTCAATGACGATACATTTTGTGGTGTATTCATACTAGTTCATTTCTGATCACCTTTAAACCAGTCAATGTCCAACTACTCAGCAAAGAATATAGTTCATTGACTATACATTTTGTGGTGTATTTATAATAGTTCATTGCTAATTAGCTTCAAACCAGTCAAGGCCAAACTACTCAGCAAACAATATAGTTCATTGACTATGCATTTTGTGGCAAAATATAAACCAAATGTCAACTGAATAGGTCGTGTATTTTGTGCGCTCTCAATTTATTGTATATTTCCCTAGAAATATAAGGAAATTTGCCAATAGCTATCGCTTCAACGCTACTCGTGTGTGTTGTAAACTGTTTTTGGTGTTTTTTGCAACTAATTTCATCACCTATCCTGCTGGCTGCTTGATAAAGTTTCAATAGCAAAGCTGAAATAAAAACTAAAAATGAAACCTGCTACAACAACAACGTCACGGAGAAACCCGCCAAGAGGACAGATGTCACCCCCGAAAACCCCTATGACACCGTCTTCTTCTGCACTTGACAGACTCGAAAAGAAGCTGGATGAGCAGAGAGACGAAATTGTTAAAGAGCTGACTGCAGTAATGGTGAGTTCTGAAGAGCGCGTAATGCAGAGGATTAGTGAGTTAGCAGCTGAAACAGCGAATCTTAAGCTCACAGTAGCGGCAATTGAGAAAAGAGTAACTGCCGTTGAAAATGCCTGCAGCGATGTTCTCACTCTTCGCAGCGAATTGATTGCAGCTCAGAACCAACTCAACGTACTTGAAAGCAGCGCTGTCTCCAGTGATTTAATAATATCTGGTATTCCTCAAGCAGCAGGTGAGTGTTTGCCTGAAGTTTTTGCAAAAATATGCAGAGTTGCTGAACACGAAGCTCCGATGGTGCGAGATGCCTTCCGCATAAAAAGCAACAACAAGCAGCAAAAATCGAACCGTGCCTGCCCTATTGTAGTCAAGTTGTGCTCTGCAAATGATCGAAACCAACTTCTCAGATCGATCGCTGTTCTCTGTAAGTCAAAGAAGAGATCGCTTGCGCTCTCCGATATTGATATGGTGGGTTATGGTTCCATTTTCTTACATGAAAGTCTGCCAAAAAAACTGAGAGAAGTAATGACGTTCGCATCTGAGCTTAGGCGGAAGAAGCAGCTAGCGTCGGTATACTCTATGCGAGGTAGAGTCTTTGTACGCCTAAAGCCAGGTGAAGAGGCAAAAATGGTGAGCAGCAGAGCTGAAGTGAATGCTGTTATTGGGAAATGAGCGCTGAAATTGTTTTTATAAGTTATGTATGTATTTTGTTATCTTTTGGACTTCGTTGATCATATGTTTGTATCTACTTTTAAGCTGTGTCACTTGTTTCGTAAACTTTTCATTTTTCCCTCTTTTTTCAACCTTCTTTTCTCTTTTTTTACTTACCCTTCCAAAAATGCATTTTGTTATGGTCGCTGTATTTCTGACGTACTGTGCACCTTTTGTGTTTGCTCCTTCTTCATCCCATGGTTTTAAACCCCTGTGAGAAATCTGCCTTCAGCAATAACGAAAGCCATAAGACATTAATAAATATATTATGTAAGCAAGCTGATGGACTATGTGTGGTACATTTCAATGCCCGTAGCCTAAATCATGATAAACTGGACTATGTTAGGGATACCTTTGTCAATTAAAATGTTGATATTATTTGTGTCTCAGAAACTTGGTTTTCTCCTGACACATCTGATTTTTACTATGATATGATTTATGCTAACTGCGACAGCATTTGTAAGCAAAAATATGCAGAGTTGCTGAACACGAAGCTCCGATGGTGCGAGATGCCTTCCGCATAAAAAGCAACAACAAGCAGCAAAAATTGAACCGTGCCTGCCCTATTGTAGTCAAGTTGTGCTCTGCAAATGATCGAAACCAACTTCTCAGATCGATCGCTGTTCTCTGTAAGTCAAAGAAGAGATCGCTTGCGCTCTCCGATATTGATATGGTGGGTTATGGTTCCATTTTCTTACATGAAAGTCTGCCAAAAAAACTGAGAGAAGTAATGACGTTCGCATCTGAGCTTAGGCGGAAGAAGCAGCTAGCGTCGGTATACTCTATGCGAGGTAGAGTCTTTGTACGCCTAAAGCCAGGTGAAGAGGCAAAAATGGTGAGCAGCAGAGCTGAAGTGAATGCTGTTATTGGGAAATGAGCGCTGAAATTGTTTTTATAAGTTATGTATGTATTTTGTTATCTTTTGGACTTCGTTGATCATATGTTTGTATCTATTTTTAAGCTGTGTCACTTGTTTCGTAAACTTTTCATTTTTCCCTCTTTTTTCAACCTTCTTTTCTCTTTTTTTACTTACCCTTCCAAAAATGCATTTTGTTATGGTCGCTGTATTTCTGACGTACTGTGCACCTTTTGTGTTTGCTCCTTCTTCATCCCATGTTTTTAAACCCCTGTGAGAAATCTGCCTTCAGCAATAACGAAAGCCATAAGACATTAATAAATATATTATGTAAGCAAGCTGATGGACTATGTGTGGTACATTTCAATGCCCGTAGCCTAAATCATGATAAACTGGACTATGTTAGGGATACCTTTGTCAATTCAAATGTTGATATTATTTGTGTCTCAGAAACTTGGTTTTCTCCTGACACATCTGATTTTTACTATGATATGATTTATGCTAACTGCGACAGCATTTGTAAGCAAAAACTTAATGTTGTCTACAACAACATTGCAAGATATGTGTTTAGCCTAAAACGATTTGATCACGTCTCTGCATATTCTGAAAAGCTACTGAACGTCTCCTTCGATAACCATTTGAAAATTAGAACTCTAATTACTTTACACAAAATCGTATATACTAAAAAGCCACCACATCTATATGACAAATTAAAATTTCTTCTCTCGTCGCGATCCTCCATGCTTGTGTTTACTAAACATCGTACCCTCATGTCTGAACGTCAATTTTTCGTTTTTTCCGTACGTCTTTGGAACTCGCTGCCTTCAGGTTTAAGACAAATACAGAGTGCGTCGCTATTCAAGAATCAACTAACTAGCTATTATAATCAAACAATGTAACTTATTTTTCTTGTTATTTAACTTTGTTTTTATTTTCTACAATTGAAACTTATTTTTATTTTTATTTTTATATTTATATTTATTTATTTATTTATTTATTTATATTCATATTTTATTACATCTACTTTTTTCTATTATCATGTCGATATTTAAGACCTATGACTGACACTGTAAAATAATTGTCTAATTGTTGTGTCAGGATGAAACAAATCAATAAACATTACATTACAAACATTACATATCCCTAACTATAGTATTACACGTGTTGACCGAACTGCTAAAAAAGGGGGAGGTGTTGCAATATATTGCAAGTCCACGCTAGAAATAAGGGTTCTAGCAGAATCTAAAAACTGTGATATGGAATTTATCATCGCTGAAGTATCAGACAAAGTGAATAAGGTATTAGTCTCATGTGTATATAACCCTCCTAAATGTAACTCGTTAGATCTGTTTTTTGTTGAGCTATCTCTGTTCGTGATTGACTTTGAGCGTTTTGTTATTTGTGGAGACTTCAATATAAACCTTCTACTCAGCGACTCCTATGCAAACAAATTTCTTGACAATGTCTCAGCTGCTGGTCTAATAGTAGTAAATAAAGAAGTGCCAACAAGATATGCTCGCAATTCGGCTCCAAGTTTGCTTGACCTCTTCATCACCTCTAGACCTGACCATATTCTTATCTTTGACCAAATTAGCTTTATATCTGACCATGATCTTCTTTTTTGTACACTTGATGTCATGTTTAATTGCCCTGTCGAAACTGTTACCACTCTGTATCGTGACTTGAAGTCAGTAAATGTTGACGAGCTGTTTTTTGATGCGTATAGTGTTGACTGGACTTTGTGTTGGTGTATTGCCACGGTGGATGCGAAACTTGGGTTTCTAAATGAAAACTTGTCCAGGCTTTACAACAATCACGTCCCTGAACGAAAAACTCGAGTCACCAATAACATCGTTCCTTGGTTCAATCATAAAGTTAGGTCTGCTCTAAAGGAACGTAATAGGCTTTACTCTAGATGGAAAAAAACTAAAACTGAATTCGCTTGGCTGCAGTACAAAACCGCTCGAAACAATGCCACCGCCACTGTAAGAAAATCAAAGCAGAAGTACTGTGACTCTAAGCTAAACCCGTCTCTACCATCTAAAGACCTATGGCGTAACCTGCGAAGTCTCAATATCCACGGTAAACAAAAAACTGAATGTCATGTTGAGCCTGATACTCTCAACGATTATTTTATTAGTTCTAGTACGTGTCCGGATGGTCCTGTTTCTCTGGGTACGCAAATTGTTTATCACGGAAGTAAATTCGAGTTCAAGGCAGTTTCTGAACTTGAAGTACTGAAGTCCATAATGGGAATCAAGTCCAATGCAGTTGGTGAAGATGGTATTTCTCTGAAGTTTGCTAAACTTGTGCTGCCATTTATTCTAGGAACTCTCACACATATAATAAACCACTGCTTCACATCTTCCTGCTTTCCAATTGAGTGGAAAAAGGCATTAATTATTCCTGTTGCCAAAATAAATAAAGCTGTGGAACCTAGTAACTACAGGCCCATTAGCATTCTACCAGCCTTTGCGAAAGTGTGTGAGTCTTTAATGGCAGCTCAAATTATGACGCATGTTCAGCAGAACAACCTTCTTAGTCCTCTGCAGTCAGGATTCAAACCTAAACATAGCTGCTCTACTGCTATGTTAAAAATTCTTGACGACATCAGACTGCACTTTGATAATAATGACTTAACTCTTCTGTGCCTTCTTGATTTTTCTAAGGCGTTTGACTCGGTGAATCATGGCCTCCTTTTTAAAAAACTTGAGTGCTATTTTGGATTCTCCAAAAGTTCTGTTGAGCTTATGAGCAGTTACTTGGCGGGGAGAACTCAGAAGGTGCTATGTAAAGAGTCTACTTCAAAAGAATGCTTGGTTTCCTCCGGCGTGCCGCAAGGCTCTGTTCTTGGTCCTATTTTGTTTAGTCTGTTTGTCAATGATGTGTTCTCTGTATGTCAACATGTAAATGTCCACGCGTATGCTGATGACATTCAGCTGTATATGTCTAGTCGAATTGGTTTGGTTGAAGATCTGTGTTGTAAAATAAATAGTGACTTGTCTGCAATCTCTAAGTGGGCTTCTGAAAACTATCTGTGTCTGAATGCCAATAAGTCATATGTACTGCCCATCAGTAATAGTGTTGTATATTTTGAAGATATTCCTAAGCTACTCGTTGGTAATAGTGCCCTTTCATTCACTGATAAAATTAAAAATTTAGGCTTTGTGATTAATTCTAAGATGAGCTGTACTGATCATGTGAATAAAGTTGTTGGTAATGTCTATTCTGTTTTACGTAGATTGAGGATGTCTGCTTATTTTACTCCTTTGGAGACTAGGAAAAAGTTAGCTATCCAACTGATAGTTCCTCATATAACATACTCTGAGCTTATCTACAGTCAATTTGATTCTGCTTCCCGTCATAAAATTGATTTAGTTTATAATAATATTACCCGCTATGTCTACGGCTTACGAAAATATGACCACATCTCTTCCTGGAAGCGAAAAATTCTTGGTTGCAGCATTTTTGAGTATATTGCTGCACGCAACTGTATATTCATGTTTACGTTAATTACATCCAAAACTCCTAAATATCTTCACGAAAAACTTAAATTTTCCCAGTCTTGCAGGCATCAATTTTACCTAGATATGTATATTTATCTTCTTCGAGGCTTTTCTTCGTTAATGCTGTAAGGCTCTTCCTGTTTCTCTCACAGTTGGTTTGAGTTGGAGTGACTACAAAAGCGTGATCCTAGATTACTTCTGTTCTCAGTGATTATGGCAATTGCATTCCTATTACATTTCCTTTCTTTTATTTCCTTCTGTTATTACAGGTCCTTTCCTTTCCCTCCTTCTTTTCCTCTTTTCTTTCAAAAAAGCGCACAGGCCTAATCTATTTAGTTATAAGTTTATAAATTAATGTTAATTTATTTTTATAAGAATTGCAGTGTCAAAGTCTTATGTTTTGTTCTTATTTCTCTATTATTTATCTTGACATTTATTTCTGATGATGTACTTTAAAAGATTTTGTCTTATAGTTACAACCTAAATGTTAATAAATTGAATTGAATTGAATTGAATATGGATACCAGTTCATTGTTGATTAGCTTTAAACCATTCAATGCCAAACTACTTAGCGAAAATTCTAGTTCATTGACTATGCATTTTGTGGTGTATTCATACTAGTTCATTTCTGATTTCCTTTAAGCCAGACATTGCCAAACTACTCGGCAAACAATGTAGTTCATTGACTGTACATTTTGTGGTGTATTCATACTAGTTCATTTCTGATTAGCTTTAAACCATTCAATGCCAAACTACTCAGCAACATTATAGTTCTACGCCTAAAAATTTTGTGGTGTATTCATACTAGTTAATTTCTGACTACCTTCAAACTAATCAATTCCAAACTACTCAGCAGACACCTAGCTCGTTTACTATACATTTTATGGATGTTTTTATACTAGTTCTTTGCTGATTACCCTTAAACCAATCAATGCCAATCTAATCAGAAAACATACTAGTATACAACTATAATTTGCTGGGCGAAATAATACTAGTCAGAAAAATCCTGGTTCGTACTAGTATGCAAGTATGTATGAAACTCGGGTTGAAATCATACTACACCTTTTTCAGTTTATATTCAGAAAGTTTTCTGAATATCAATTGTAATTTTCAGAATGTCAATTGTATTTTTCTGAAAATCAAATGGAAATTCTGTAACTGCAGATCCTTTATGATCCCTCTAGATCTTTTATGATCCCATTTTGGCCAGGTTTGTTTGGATGTCCGGCACCCTGGGGATTGTTGCTACTTTTCGTTGGCTTGACGGAGTGTGTACTCCAAGCCAACGAAAGGTGGCAACAATCCCCAAGTTGCCGGACATCCAAACAAACCTGGCCGAAATGGGATCATAAAAGATCTAGAGGCATTCACGCCCTAAGAAGGAGAGAAATCTTAATATTAATAGGTGTTCTAACTGGGCACTGCCTTATTGGTAGGCACGCAGAAGGGGTGCCCTATCGACGATGCTGTAGGAGCTGCAAAGATGATGAGGAAGAGGAAACGGTGAAGCACCTCATCTGCAACTGCCCGGCCTTAAGCGGCGCGGGAACGCGCTTTTTGGGAGTTCCCTTCCTCGATAGTCTAAACCAGACCGCTGGTATTTTCCAAATGGCCGGGTCCCGGGACTGACTTTCCTAGTGCTGGTGGTATCACAACGGGCTTTTCAAAACTGGCCTAAGTGTGCCTCTGCGGCAGCCACTAACCTAACCTAACCTAACTGCATTCAACTGTTTGAACAGTCACAGATTTTTAAATTTAAAAAAAACTAGGTCCCGCCAACTCATAGGGAAAAAATCAAAGCAGCACACTATAAGTTGGAAGAGAAGTTCGGCAAAAGTCTCGTTAGAGGTTATGACAACCTGTTGGTATATAACCGCCATTTTTTTTTACGTTGCGGCATAAACTTGAGTATATTGACAACAACAATATAAATTAACTCTACCAATGCTCCTTTAACTCGAGTGTATGGCCCAGCATGAAAGCAGTCTTACTTTGACTCTTTTTGATGTAAAAATAAGACTTAATTTTATCTATATATCATATGTGGGTCCGGAACTCCGCAGTGGACGACTAACTTAACCTTAATTTACCTTACCTAAAAATACAACCCCAAAGCCCCAATTACATAAAACTTTGACAAATGCGCGCCTCGTTTTTGAGCATTTGCAAAAATTTCGCTTCGCTTTACGTTTAAAAAACTTTGTATGAAAGTGGATCCTACAAAGTTGAATGCAATTGGGCCTTCACCTATATAATCAAACTTGACGAACGCGGAATTTGAAAGGAGCCATTGCAAGTAGAATTCAATAATTAAATTAAAAATACAATAAACAACATAATTTAAAAAATATAGAAAAAAAAACTTGTGTTAACTTTACTGAGAATAGAACTCAGAGCCTTTAGCTCATTTTTGGCTGTGTATGAACTAGTATATCAACTGGTATAATGCTGATGCAGAGGCTGACTAGTATACCAATTGGTATGGTGCTGATGCAGAAGAGGACAATTGCTTTTCTTTTTCTCTTGTAACTGCTTCTTTTTTACCTTGTAATTCACAGATGCTTTTTCGTGTTTGGGTAAATACAAATAGTCGCTGCTTTCTAAAGAATAAACTGGTATATTGCTGATGTAGAGGCTGACTATGATGCTGGTGCATAGACCGACTAGTATACCAACTGGAATGAATGTCAAATTAATGGACTAGTATGACAAGTGGTACGATCTGAATGGGCATAATGATTAGTATGTCCTGCCGCATAGACTGTGCAGTATGTCAACCGGTATGATTCTGATGTATATATGAACTAGTATGTCAACTGGTAAGATTCTGATGCATATATGAACTAGTATGTCAAATGGTATATTTCTGATGCAAATTTGAACTAGTATGTCAACTGATATGATTATGATGCATAAATGAACTGATATGTCAACTGGTATGATTCTGATGCATAAATGAACTACTATATCAACTGGTATGATTCTGACGCATATATGAACTAGTATGACAACTGGTATGATTCCGATGATTTTTTTAACTAGTCTGTTAATTGGTATGATTCTGATGCATAAATGAACTAGTCTGTTAACTGGTATGATTCTGATGCATATATGAACTAGTCTTTAAACTGGTATGATTCTGATGTATATATGAACTAGTCTGCCAACTGGTATGATTCTGATGTATATATGAACTATTCTTTCAACTGGTACGATCCTGACGTATATACGAACTAGTATCTTAAATGGTATGATACTGATGTGTATAATAACAAGTATATCAACTGGTATATTCCTGATGCAGAGGCTGACTAGTCAGCCAATTGGTATGGTGCTGATGCAGAGAAGGACAATTGCCATCTCGTAGGACATCGTTGTGTTAAAAATACCAGTTGCTAATATGGAAAAATTACAGAACTCGAACTAGTTGAAGCCGCCTAGCTGACTGGTATTTGATTAGTATAAAACTAGTTAAGTTGACTGCAGGGTTGTACTAAAAACCTTTGAGAGGATACTAAGCGACTATCTCTCAACGACTATTGATAGCAACCTTATCTCTAGCTATAAGCATGCATACACGAATGGTTAATCAACAGAAACCGCTCTGCACAGCCTAGTATCTGTCATTGAGAAATCGCTGTGTGAAAAGGCCTACTGTCTCGATGCCCTCCTAGACATTGAGGGGGCTTTCAACAATATAAGCCCGGAGGTTATCAACTCCGCTCTAACTAATCTGGGCGTAGATAGACCTCTAACTGGTTTAATTGACCAACTTTTAAGGGGAAGGAAAATAGCTTCTTCACTTGGTACGGTTGAATTATCACGTTATGTCACAAGGGGAACACCCCAGGGTGGTGTTCTTTCCCCGCTTTTATGGAACCTCACAGTCGAATCGTTGCTACGTGACACAAGCTGGGGGGGCGGGAAGATAGTGGCATACGCAGACGATTTAGCTATTGCAATCAGAGGCAAGTTCCCACAAACTATGTGTGACCTGATGCAAGTAGCACTGCGAGAAGTTTCGACGTGGTCCTCTCGCTGCGGACTTAGTATCAACCCGGGGAAAGTGGAACTTGTCCTCTTCACCAACCGGTACAAAATACCGCCACTAAGCCTACCAGAACTAGATGGCACGCGCCTGGGCTTGGCGGATAAGGCCAAGTTTCTAGAGAATGTTCTTCAGCGCCAGAAGAAAGCTTGCATCGCTCTTTACACATGAAAAGTTGGATCTACACGGCAATCATTCGCCCAATCATGCTGTATGGAGTCGTCGTATGGTGGCCTGCGCTGAGCAAGGCAACATACCTGAATCTGTTGCGGAAAGTCCATAGATCCAATATGATCTGTATAAGCGGTGCGCTAAGGACAACGCCCAACGAAGCCCTCCAGGTCATTCTGGACATTTTGCCACTTGATCTGTAAGGGTTTCGGTCAGCGGCGGCATCAGCTCTGCGCCTAAGAGAAACTTCCAGTTGGGCTGCGGGTACTATTGGACACTCCAGTATTCTGGAATCTTACAGCTTTCTCCCTCTAAGCACAGATCGTTGTGCGACCACTACAGTCGGGGATAGTTGTTTCAAAATAAACATTCCCAGCAGAGAAGACTGGGAGAGGACGGATTGGTGTCCCGAAACAAATGGTGGCACTTCCATATACACCGATGGCTCGAAGTTGGACGGCAGAGTTGGAGGAGGGGTTTATTCAAGGGATTTGGACCTTGAGCTCTCCTTCAGACTACCTGATCATTGTAGCGTCTTCCAGGCGGAAGTCTCGGCAATCCTGGACGCCGCGGCCTCGTTAAGCAAACGTGTTATCGGAGAAGATATCGCTATTTTCAGCGATAGCCAAGCGGCCATCAAATCCCTTGGCTCATACACGTTCAACTCTGAACTGACGCTCAGCTGTCGTCGATCTCTTCAGGAGATGGCCCAACAGAACCGCGTAAACCTCATATGGGTCCCGGGACATAGGGACATTGAGGGAAACTGTAAGGCAGACGAGCTTGCCAGGCAGGGCACGACCAAGCAGGTTCTTCAGGATAAAGAGCGCTTAGGTATTCCGTTTGCCACATGCAAACTAATGCTGAAGGAACACACACTCCGTCAAGCCAACGAAAGATGGTTGCAATCTCCAGGGTGTCGGATATCGAAACAAACCTGGCCAAAATGGGATCTTAAAAGGTCTAGACGCATTTATGCCCTAACTAGGAGGGAAATCTGCATATTTATAGGGGTATTAACCGGTCACTGCCTCATTGGTAGGCATGCAGAAAGGCTAGGTGTGCCCTACCGACGATGCTGCAGGAGTTGCAAAGATGATGAGGAGGAGGAAACAGTGGAGCACCTCATCTGCAACTGTCCGGCATTAAGCGGCGCGAGAACGCGCTTTTTGGGAGTTCCGTTCCTGGATAGCCTAAGCCAGATCGCGGAACTGGACATAGAGGACTTGATGGGCTTCATAAAGTAATGTAAGTGGTTCGAGGAGGAGTTACGGTGTCGGTTTAGGAGTGTCAGTCCCGGGATTCTGCTATGTGGAAAATCCCAACAACTCAGGGATTTTCCATATGGCTGCGTCCCGGGACTGACTTTCCTTTTGTTGGTGGTATCACAACGGGCCTTTCAAAACTGGCCTAAGTGTGCCTCTGCGGCAGCCACATGAACCTAACCTAACCTAAACTTTTACATGTGTATATTCCTACACATATAGTATCTTTATAAAGTACTTTCCTTAAGACTTAAGTGATAGCATCAGCAAACTCTTTTTAGCTTCAATAATTATCTTCAAAAAATGCTTTCAATGAAGGAAAAATAGCCTACCATAAGAGCTGTCGAAGGAGCTCAGCTAAGCAATTACCAATTCTACACTGCATATTAAAAGTTTCTCCTTATCCTTAGATGCATTTCACTCTACACTCAGAGAAAAAATCACAGTTATATCAACAGTCCTCTACTGTTAAAACCAAAAACTGTTGAATTGACGGAAATCTGGTCAAGTAATGTAGATTTACAGTGAATCTAACAGATTTAACAATCATTTAACAGCGAAGACACTCTCACAACAGATTTCTGCAGGTAATCGAACAGATTTAAGTTAATCCAACAGATTTAACACTCTCAAAACAGACTTCTGCAGTTAATCCAACAGATTTAACACTCTCACAACAGACTTCTGCTGTTAATCCAACAGACTTCTGCAGTTAATCCAACAGATTTAACACTCTCACAACAGACTTCTGCAGTTAATCCAACAGATTTATCAGAAATTCAACAGGAAAGATACTCCCATTACTGTCATAGAACAAAGCTGTAATACGTCGCCATCAAACATAAGTACGCGATGGCCTGATGGTTAGCATCTCCGCAGTCAATACAGTGTGGCTCGATTCTCGGTGGGAGGCAACAAAGAAACGTGGGAAAGTGTCATTTAGAACAAAGCTGTAATTAGACGCTGGGAAGCATAAGTAAGCGATGGCATAATGGTTATACAGTATACACCTGGGTTGAGTGTTGAAGAGCCCTGAGTTCCGATTCTCGGTGAATTCACAATATAAGAACTCTGCAAAAAAACAAAAAGAAATTGTTTTTGTTTTGAAAAAAAAATTATATTGACTTCACCGAGAATCGAACTTGGAATACCTAAAACAACAAAATTTTCTGTTAAAACAACAGCTAAAACTGTTCACGAACGAACAGCATCTGTATTTTTTCTCTGGGTGCACTAGGAAGCACCCGATCCAATCTCCCCTTTCTTATAGTTTTCTACATTTTCCTGCCGTATGGCATTTCCATTGTGAAAACTAATAAAATTTATGAGCCGACATTAATGAATCCTAATCCAAAACGTTTTCTTTCCACAATTTCTTTCCCCCTTCCTGCTGCGTATGATTAATACACTGGGAGTGCAATTTCTAATTAATTGTGCAATTAAGTGACTTGAACATATATCGATTCATGTGTACTTATGACAGTGACGATCATTACCTAGTCCGCGGGCGGCCGATTTTATTGCTCACTCATAGATTTGCTCACACGTACAAGTCAAGCGCTCTCTATACATTTTGGAAAATTAAAGTGTGTTTGCGAAACACTTAATCAACGACTGTTGATTGGTACGCATGAAAGTAGTTTTATTCTTAAAATATTTATTTATTTACGTGTTTTTAATCATTTTAATTTCAAAAATGGCCAAAACTGCAACAGAAATAAATTAAAGTTAAAAAGCTTGTGCAAAGTTTAGGAAAATTCGCCAAGTTTTCGGCAAAACTTGAAACTTCTGGCATGGAGTTTTTAGACTACGCAGTTTTGTAGCTAGTTGAATTTTACTATAAGATACTAATCTTAAGCCGTTAATAAAATTGCCTGATTTTTTTGTAATTTTTTTCTAGTTGTTCTCTACATTTTTTTATAATTTTTTTACGTATAAATTTCTATTAAAAAAATGCATTTTGTTGCCTTACTACTTTACTAATACCCTTTTAATTTTTATTTATTTTTTTATACAAAATTTTTGTTAATTGGGTATTTGGAATTTTTTTGAGTGTAGTAAGAAACTCCCTCATACTTCAACACAATCGCACATTTTGGTAGTGTGCGTTTGAGCATCGCTGACTTATGGAATAGTGGAGAGTTGTATGAAAATCGATTTTAATTATTCTTACGGATATTTATGTATGTATTCAAAAGTGATGCGAATTTGAACTCTCAGATATTCGAGTTAGACCCCAGTGAAGCCCGGTACGTCTGATCAAGCAGGCTGTATTGAGTTTCCTGCGGATGGTTGGGTGCATACTGTCATTACAAAGATCCAAAAGACTGATCGTTCACCGTTTAGTTCGAGGCCATATCAAAGATAATATATCAACAAGAGCCACCACTCGTTATGAAAGCAACGAAAAAGATGGATGCCGTTTTCTTTCAGGGTTTCGGTAATTTCGATATAAATATGTTATTGTCTAATCAAAACAAAATGTGTAAAAGAAAATAGACGAGAAATGAAATAACACAAGAGTCGAAACAAAAATTTACCATCTGTCGAATTTACAAAACTGAGGAAAACAAAATTACCGAAACCCTGAAAGAAAACGGCATCCATCTTTTTCCTTGCATTTATAACGTGTGACGGCTCTTGTTGATATATTCTCTTTGGCATTACTGCCGAAAGTAAATAAGACTAGTTGAGTATTCGCTTGTGTGCGTAAAATAGTGTGACGAATTCGAATTAAAACACTCCGATTCTGGTTAATAAGTAGTACGCTTTATTCAGTACTAAAAACCGTAGTACAATATCGCGGGTTAATTCACTGTTCAGTACTTCACTGTACAACACTTCAAAATAAACTGATTGATTTGCGTTGTCTTTGCGCGGTTTATATACCCGAGCAGACAGCAGCTTCACAACCTAGAAATGTCTACACATTTCTGGTTTATTCGTGCAACAGTGTTCTCGAAGCGTTTATCTATCGTCATCTCCTCTTTGTGCCACATTCGCAAACACGTGAGCTACCTCTCCCTCTCTCGCTCTCACGTCATGTATGTAAACAGCTGTAGTTGTGGTAGTCACGCTAGAGGTGGAAATACACTAGTGCTGGAAGATGAGCGATTCTTGATAACATTCGCCACACTGCCCTCCACCTAAGTCTGATCGTCCCGATCAGACACATTTCCCGATCCGAACGTTGCCAGTCTCTCCAGGGGAACCACTTTCATTTTGTTCCATAGCATTCCAACAGCCTGTATGCGGTAAACAACGTCGTTGATGCGTTTCACAACTCTGTATGGTCCTTCCCAGTTGCACTGAACTTTGGGAGACACACTTTTCCTCCGCTGCGGCCCGTATAGGAATACTAAATCTCCTTCCAGGAACCCTTCCGTTTCCATTGCTTTGTCGTACCTGGTTTTCATGTTTTTGCTTATAGTTCTGGTGAATGGACCTGCTTCATCCAAGGTAATCCTCTCAACCGGTGCATCTGAGTTGCACTGCCTCATTCGACCAGGACTCGTAGACCTCAGCACCTTTGCTCTGATGCACTCATCGCATTTGGCAATCCACTCCTTTACCGACTGACCGTAACCAACCCAATAAAATGTCTGCTTAATCCTCTCCAAGGTCTTCTTGACTCCTAGATGACCTCCACTTGGATCGTTATGCATTTCCCTGAGAACATCAGACATCCGCTTTCTTGGAACAACTATAAGCTTCCGAGCGCATTGACCATCCTCACTCTCCCATATTCGATGCAAACAACCGGATACCATTGGTAAACTGTTCCATTGTGTCCAATATGACTTGGCAACTGGACTCGCCGCTGACATTTCTTTTCTTGCTGGTCGTTTGTTTCGCTCAAGCCCTCGGATCACACATGCCAGATCTGAATCTTCCTGTTGACTTCTCCGAATATTCTCAAGCAGGCATTTGTCTATCAAAGCCATTGGTTGAGGAGGTACCTTTGCCTTTCGAGTGTCCCTGTGCTTCACCTCTAATGAAACTCCTTTGGTGCAATACCCGAAGTTGTGTCCAAAGATCAGAGGTACTTCTTGGCCATTGTACGTCATAACTCTATTTCTCTGTGAATGTCTCTCACAGCCAAGAAGTCGACGCCAATGATGACTTCGTCCACAATATCTGCCACTAAGAAGTTGTGGTATGTAGTCACATTCCCAATCGCAACCCTGCACCGCACCCCTCCATGAACCAGCTTACTTTCACCAGTTACGGTCCGCAACTTTGCATCCTGCAATGGTCTTATTCTCTTATGGACCAAGTCACTTCTAATGATGGAATGAGATGCGCCAGTATCCACAGTGAGTAACCGCTCTTTTTCGTCCAAGAAACCTCTAACAGTAACATTACTTGCTTTCCCTCCGAACTGCGAGACAGAAACTATGGGGCATTCATCTTGCTCATCTAATTCAGCCTTCCGCTTACGTCCGCTTGCATTATTGGAGCCAGATCCAGATCCACAATAACGTGCAATATGACCAGGTTTTCCGCACTTGGAGCACTTAGTAACCCCTTCATTTTTCGGTTGCTTCCCGTTTAGTGCTTCTAGGATTTTGTCAATTTTTTCGGCCCAGTCTGGCGTCTCCACTTCCACACGGTGAGCTTTGTACGTGGGTTTACTCAAAAGCGAGGCTGTTTCGTGTGTTAGAGTATGTGATACCGTCTCCGCAAATGATCTCTTTGGATTGGCATATGTGGCTCGCTTTGTCTCCACATCACGTATTCCATTTATGAAGCTTTGGATTTTTACCCTTTCGATGAATTCCACGGGTGCGTCTGCGTTTGCCAGATGGGCTAACCTCTCGATATCTGATGCAAACTCCTGCAATGTCTCATTAGTCTTCTGGAAGCGATTATGTAGCTCTATTTGATGTATCTGTCTCCTATGCTCGCTGCCGTAACGTCTTTCAACGGCTCCCATCAACGCTTCATAGTTGTTTCTTTCAGCGTCCGGAATAGTCTGTAAGATTTCGGCTGCAGGTCCTTTCAATGACACAAATAAAGCAGCGACTTTGTCCTCAGCGCCCCAGTTGTTCACAGCTGCTGTCTTCTCAAATTGTAGTTTAAAGACCTGGAAAGGAACAGAACCGTCAAATGATGGGGTTTTTACCTTGGGTGCGCTTCTTGAAACACTTGGACGACTCAGCTGCAACTCCTAGATACGACTTCTTAACGCATCCACCTCGGCCTCGAATTTCTCCTCAAGCTGCATTATTCTCTCGTCCTGTATTTTTATCTGTGATGACATACGTTCTTCCTGCTCCTCCAGCTGTAATGCTATTTTTGAGGATAGCCGGGCCTCCTGCTCCTCAAGTTGAGCTGAGATCTGAGATGTCATGTATGTCCTCTGTTCCTCCAACGCAGATGTCATGTGTGTCTTCTGTTCTTGCAACTGAGATGACATGCTTGATGTTATGTTGTTTGACATCTGAGCCAAGGCAGCCAATAAAGAATTTGCGTCCACACCCGCCACTGAATCCGGAGAATCCTTTTGCTCTTCTATTTTCGTCGCTCCCTCTTCCGAAAGCTGAAAAACATGATCGTCAACATTGATTTCCTCTGCTTCCACGTCGTTCCAACTCGTTTTTGAGTTGCTGGATCTTCAACTCATTCAACATTGCCATGTCCTTGTTATCCTTAAAATGTCCTTGTTATCGTTTTCAATGTCCTTGAATTTATTTAACAATACCGCTTCTGACACCAATTGTGACGAATTCGATGATTCCTTGATTATTTTCCCTGAGTTCGATCACTGTACGTTAAATAAAACACTCCGATTCTGCTTAATAAGTAGTACGCTTTATTCAGTACTAAAAACCGTAGTACAATATCGCGGGTTAATTCACTATTCAGTACTTCACTGTACAACACTTCAAAATAAACTGATTGATTTGCGTTGTCTTTGCGCGGTTTATATACCCGAGCAGACAGCAGCTTCACAACCTAGAAATGTCTACACATTTCTTGTTTATTCGTGCAACAGTGATCAGTAATGAATCCTAATCCAAAACGTTTTCTTTCCACAATTTCTTTCCCCCTTCCTGCTGCGTATGATTAATACACTGGGAGTGCAATTTCTAATTAATTGTGCAATTAAGTGACTTGAACATATATCGATTCATGTGTACTTGTGACAGTGACGATCATTACCTAGTCCGCGGGCGGCCGACTTTATTGCTCACTCATAGATTTGCTCACACGTACAAGTCAAGCGCTCTCTATACATTTTGGAAAATTAAAGTGTGTTTGCGAAACACTTAATCAACGACTGTTGATTGGTACGCATGAAAGTAGTTTTATTCTTAAAATATTTATTTATTTACGTGTTTTTAATCATTTTAATTTCAAAAATGGCCAAAACTGCAACAGAAATAAATTAAAGTTAAAAAGCTTGTGCAAAGTTTAGGAAAATTCGCCAAGTTTTCGGCAAAACTTGAAACTTCTGGCATGGAGTTTTTAGACTACGCAGTTTTGTAGCTAGTTGAATTTTACTATAAGATACTAATCTTAAGCCGTTAATAAAATTGCCTGATTTTTTTGTAATTTTTTTCTAGTTGTTCTCTACATTTTTTTATAATTTTTTTACGTATAAATTTCTATTAAAAAAATGCATTTTGTTGCCTTACTACTTTACTAATACCCTTTTAATTTTTATTTATTTTTTTATACAAAATTTTTGTTAATTGGGTATTTGGAATTTTTTTGAGTGTAGTAAGAAACTCCCTCATACTTCAACACAATCGCACATTTTGGTAGTGTGCGTTTGAGCATCGCTGACTTATGGAATAGTGGAGAGTTGTATGAAAATCGATTTTACTTATTCTTACGGATATTTATGTATGTATTCAAAAGTGATGCGAATTTGAACTCTCAGATATTCGAGTTAGACCCCAGTGAAGCCCGGTACGTCTGATCAAGCAGGCTGTATTGAGTTTCCTGCGGATGGTTGGGTGCATACTGTCATTACAAAGATCCAAAAGACTGATCGTTCACCGTTTAGTTCGAGGCCATATCAAAGATAATATATCAACAAGAGCCACCACTCGTTATGAAAGCAACGAAAAAGATGGATGCCGTTTTCTTTCAGGGTTTCGGTAATTTCGATATAAATATGTTATTGTCTAATCAAAACAAAATGTGTAAAAGAAAATAGACGAGAAATGAAATAACACAAGAGTCGAAACAAAAATTTACCATCTGTCGAATTTACAAAACTGAGGAAAACAAAATTACCGAAACCCTGAAAGAAAACGGCATCCATCTTTTTCCTTGCATTTATAACGTGTGACGGCTCTTGTTGATATATTCTCTTTGGCATTACTGCCGAAAGTAAATAAGACTAGTTGAGTATTCGCTTGTGTGCGTAAAATAGTGTGACGAATTCGAATTAAAACACTCCGATTCTGGTTAATAAGTAGTACGCTTTATTCAGTACTAAAAACCGTAGTACAATATCGCGGGTTAATTCACTGTTCAGTACTTCACTGTACAACACTTCAAAATAAACTGATTGATTTGCGTTGTCTTTGCGCGGTTTATATACCCGAGCAGACAGCAGCTTCACAACCTAGAAATGTCTACACATTTCTGGTTTATTCGTGCAACAGTGTTCTCGAAGCGTTTATCTATCGTCTTCTCCTCTTTGTGCCACATTCGCAAACACGTGAGCTACCTCTCCCTCTCTCGCTCTCACGTCATGTATGTAAACAGCTGTAGTTGTGGTAGTCACGCTAGAGGTGGAAATACACTAGTGCTGGAAGATGAGCGATTCTTGATAACATTCGCCACACTGCCCTCCACCTAAGTCTGATCGTCCCGATCAGACACATTTCCCGATCCGAACGTTGCCAGTCTCTCCAGGGGAACCACTTTCATTTTGTTCCATAGCATTCCAACAGCCTGTATGCGGTAAACAACGTCGTTGATGCGTTTCACAACTCTGTATGGTCCTTCCCAGTTGCACTGAACTTTGGGAGACACACTTTTCCTCCGCTGCGGCCCGTATAGGAATACTAAATCTCCTTCCAGGAACCCTTCCGTTTCCATTGCTTTGTCGTACCTGGTTTTCATGTTTTTGCTTATAGTTCTGGTGAATGGACCTGCTTCATCCAAGGTAATCCTCTCAACCGGTGCATCTGAGTTGCACTGCCTCATTCGACCAGGACTCGTAGACCTCAGCACCTTTGCTCTGATGCACTCATCGCATTTGGCAATCCACTCCTTTACCGACTGACCGTAACCAACCCAATAAAATGTCTGCTTAATCCTCTCCAAGGTCTTCTTGACTCCTAGATGACCTCCACTTGGATCGTTATGCATTTCCCTGAGAACATCAGACATCCGCTTTCTTGGAACAACTATAAGCTTCCGAGCGCATTGACCATCCTCACTCTCCCATATTCGATGCAAACAACCGGATACCATTGGTAAACTGTTCCATTGTATCCAATATGACTTGGCAACTGGACTCGCCGCTGACATTTCTTTTCTTGCTGGTCGTTTGTTTCGCTCAAGCCCTCGGATCACACATGCCAGATCTGAATCTTCCTGTTGACTTCTCCGAATATTCTCAAGCAGGCATTTGTCTATCAAAGCCATTGGTTGAGGAGGTACCTTTGCCTTTCGAGTGTCCCTGTGCTTCACCTCTAATGAAACTCCTTTGGTGCAATACCCGAAGTTGTGTCCAAAGATCAGAGGTACTTCTTGGCCATTGTACGTCATAACTCTATTTCTCTGTGAATGTCTCTCACAGCCAAGAAGTCGACGCCAATGATGACTTCGTCCACAATATCTGCCACTAAGAAGTTGTGGTATGTAGTCACATTCCCAATCGCAACCCTGCACCGCACCCCTCCATGAACCAGCTTACTTTCACCAGTTACGGTCCGCAACTTTGCATCCTGCAATGGTCTTATTCTCTTATGGACCAAGTCACTTCTAATGATGGAATGAGATGCGCCAGTATCCACAGTGAGTAACCGCTCTTTTTCGTCCAAGAAACCTCTAACAGTAACATTACTTGCTTTCCCTCCGAACTGCGAGACAGAAACTATGGGGCATTCATCTTGCTCATGTAATTCAGCCTTCCGCTTACGTCCGCTTGCATTATTGGAGCCAGATCCAGATCCACAATAACGTGCAATATGACCAGGTTTTCCGCACTTGGAGCACTTAATAACCCCTTCATTTTTCGGTTGCTTCCCGTTTAGTGCTTCTAGGATTTTGTAATTTTTTCGGCCCAGTCTGGCGTCTCCACTTCCACGCGGTGAGCTTTGTACGTGGGTTTACTCAAAAGCGAGGCTGTTTCGTGTGTTAGAGCATGTGATACCGTCTCCGCAAATGATCTCTTTGGATTGGCATATGTGGCTCTCTTTGTCTCCACATCACGTATTCCATTTATGAAGCTTTGGATTTTTACCCTTTCGATGAATTCCACGGGTGCGTCTGCGTTTGCCAGATGGGCTAACCTCTCGATATCTGATGCAAACTCCTGCAATGTCTCATTAGTCTTCTGGAAGCGATTCTGTAGCTCTATTTGATGTATCTGTCTCCTATGCTCGCTGCCGTAACGTCTTTCAACGGCTCCCATCAACGCTTCATAGTTGTTTCTTTCAGCGTCCGGAATAGTCTGTAAGATTTCGGCTGCAGGTCCTTTCAATGACACAAATAAAGCAGCGACTTTGTCCTCAGCGCCCCAGTTGTTCACAGCTGCTGTCTTCTCAAATTGTAGTTTAAAGACCTGGAAAGGAACAGAACCGTCAAATGATGGGGTTTTTACCTTGGGTGCGCTTGTTGAAACACTTGGACGACTCAGCTGCAACTCCTAGATACGACTTCTTAACGCATCCACCTCGGCCTCGACTTTCTCCTCAAGCTGCATTATTCTCTCGTCCTGTATTTTTATCTGTGATGACATACGTTCTTCCTGCTCCTCCAGCTGTAATGCTATTTTTGAGGATAGCCGGGCCTCCTGCTCCTCAAGTTGAGCTGAGATCTGAGATGTCATGTATGTCCTCTGTTCCTCCAACGCAGATGTCATGTGTGTCTTCTGTTCTTGCAACTGAGATGACATGCTTGATGTTATGTTGTTTGACATCTGAGCCAAGGCAGCCAATAAAGAATTTGCGTCCACACCCGCCACTGAATCCGGAGAATCCTTTTGCTCTTCTATTTTCGTCGCTCCCTCTTCCGAAAGCTGAAAAACATGATCGTCAACATTGATTTCCTCTGCTTCCACGTCGTTCCAACTCGTTTTTGAGTTGCTGGATCTTCAACTCATTCAACATTGCCATGTCCTTGTTATCCTTAAAATGTCCTTGTTATCGTTTTCAATGTCCTTTAATTTATTTAACAATACCGCTTCTGACACCAATTGTGACGAATTCGATGATTCCTTGATTATTTTCCCTGAGTTCGATCACTGTACGTTAAATAAAACACTCCGATTCTGCTTAATAAGTAGTACGCTTTATTCAGTACTAAAAACCGTAGTACAATATCGCGGGTTAATTCACTGTTCAGTACTTCACTGTACAACACTTCAAAATAAACTGATTGATTTGCGTTGTCTTTGCGCGGTTTATATACCCGAGCAGACAGCAGCTTCACAACCTAGAAATGTCTACACATTTCTTGTTTATACGTGCAACAGTGATCAGTAATGAATCCTAATCCAAAACGTTTTCTTTCCACAATTTCTTTCCCCCTTCCTGCTGCGTATGATTAATACACTGGGAGTGCAATTTCTAATTAATTGTGCAATTAAGTGACTTGAACATATATCGATTCATGTGTACTTGTGACAGTGACGATCATTACCTAGTCCGCGGGCGGCCGACTTTATTGCTCACTCATAGATTTGCTCACACGTACAAGTCAAGCGCTCTCTATACATTTTGGAAAATTAAAGTGTGTTTGCGAAACACTTAATCAACGACTGTTGATTGGTACGCATGAAAGTAGTTTTATTCTTAAAATATTTATTTATTTACGTGTTTTTAATCATTTTAATTTCAAAAATGGCCAAAACTGCAACAGAAATAAATTAAAGTTAAAAAGCTTGTGCAAAGTTTAGGAAAATTCGCCAAGTTTTCGGCAAAACTTGAAACTTCTGGCATGGAGTTTTTAGACTACGCAGTTTTGTAGCTAGTTGAATTTTACTATAAGATACTAATCTTAAGCCGTTAATAAAATTGCCTGATTTTTTTGTAATTTTTTTCTAGTTGTTCTCTACATTTTTTTATAATTTTTTTACGTATAAATTTCTATTAAAAAAATGCATTTTGTTGCCTTACTACTTTACTAATACCCTTTTAATTTTTATTTATTTTTTTATACAAAATTTTTGTTAATTGGGTATTTGGAATTTTTTTGAGTGTAGTAAGAAACTCCCTCATACTTCAACACAATCGCACATTTTGGTAGTGTGCGTTTGAGCATCGCTGACTTATGGAATAGTGGAGAGTTGTATGAAAATCGATTTTACTTATTCTTACGGATATTTATGTATGTATTCAAAAGTGATGCGAATTTGAACTCTCAGATATTCGAGTTAGACCCCAGTGAAGCCCGGTACGTCTGATCAAGCAGGCTGTATTGAGTTTCCTGCGGATGGTTGGGTGCATACTGTCATTACAAAGATCCAAAAGACTGATCGTTCACCGTTTAGTTCGAGGCCATATCAAAGATAATATATCAACAAGAGCCACCACTCGTTATGAAAGCAACGAAAAAGATGGATGCCGTTTTCTTTCAGGGTTTCGGTAATTTCGATATAAATATGTTATTGTCTAATCAAAACAAAATGTGTAAAAGAAAATAGACGAGAAATGAAATAACACAAGAGTCGAAACAAAAATTTACCATCTGTCGAATTTACAAAACTGAGGAAAACAAAATTACCGAAACCCTGAAAGAAAACGGCATCCATCTTTTTCCTTGCATTTATAACGTGTGACGGCTCTTGTTGATATATTCTCTTTGGCATTACTGCCGAAAGTAAATAAGACTAGTTGAGTATTCGCTTGTGTGCGTAAAATAGTGTGACGAATTCGAATTAAAACACTCCGATTCTGGTTAATAAGTAGTACGCTTTATTCAGTACTAAAAACCGTAGTACAATATCGCGGGTTAATTCACTGTTCAGTACTTCACTGTACAACACTTCAAAATAAACTGATTGATTTGCGTTGTCTTTGCGCGGTTTATATACCCGAGCAGACAGCAGCTTCACAACCTAGAAATGTCTACACATTTCTGGTTTATTCGTGCAACAGTGTTCTCGAAGCGTTTATCTATCGTCTTCTCCTCTTTGTGCCACATTCGCAAACACGTGAGCTACCTCTCCCTCTCTCGCTCTCACGTCATGTATGTAAACAGCTGTAGTTGTGGTAGTCACGCTAGAGGTGGAAATACACTAGTGCTGGAAGATGAGCGATTCTTGATAACATTCGCCACACTGCCCTCCACCTAAGTCTGATCGTCCCGATCAGACACATTTCCCGATCCGAACGTTGCCAGTCTCTCCAGGGGAACCACTTTCATTTTGTTCCATAGCATTCCAACAGCCTGTATGCGGTAAACAACGTCGTTGATGCGTTTCACAACTCTGTATGGTCCTTCCCAGTTGCACTGAACTTTGGGAGACACACTTTTCCTCCGCTGCGGCCCGTATAGGAATACTAAATCTCCTTCCAGGAACCCTTCCGTTTCCATTGCTTTGTCGTACCTGGTTTTCATGTTTTTGCTTATAGTTCTGGTGAATGGACCTGCTTCATCCAAGGTAATCCTCTCAACCGGTGCATCTGAGTTGCACTGCCTCATTCGACCAGGACTCGTAGACCTCAGCACCTTTGCTCTGATGCACTCATCGCATTTGGCAATCCACTCCTTTACCGACTGACCGTAACCAACCCAATAAAATGTCTCCTTAATCCTCTCCAAGGTCTTCTTGACTCCTAGATGACCTCCACTTGGATCGTTATGCATTTCCCTGAGAACATCAGACATCCGCTTTCTTGGAACAACTATAAGCTTCCGAGCGCATTGACCATCCTCACTCTCCCATATTCGATGCAAACAACCGGATACCATTGGTAAACTGTTCCATTGTGTCCAATATGACTTGGCAACTGGACTCGCCGCTGACATTTCTTTTCTTGCTGGTCGTTTGTTTCGCTCAAGCCCTCGGATCACACATGCCAGATCTGAATCTTCCTGTTGACTTCTCCGAATATTCTCAAGCAGGCATTTGTCTATCAAAGCCATTGGTTGAGGAGGTACCTTTGCCTTTCGAGTGTCCCTGTGCTTCACCTCTAATGAAACTCCTTTGGTGCAATACCCGAAGTTGTGTCCAAAGATCAGAGGTACTTCTTGGCCATTGTACGTCATAACTCTATTTCTCTGTGAATGTCTCTCACAGCCAAGAAGTCGACGCCAATGATGACTTCGTCCACAATATCTGCCACTAAGAAGTTGTGGTATGTAGTCACATTCCCAATCGCAACCCTGCACCGCACCCCTCCATGAACCAGCTTACTTTCACCAGTTACGGTCCGCAACTTTGCATCCTGCAATGGTCTTATTCTCTTATGGACCAAGTCACTTCTAATGATGGAATGAGATGCGCCAGTATCCACAGTGAGTAACCGCTCTTTTTCGTCCAAGAAACCTCTAACAGTAACATTACTTGCTTTCCCTCCGAACTGCGAGACAGAAACTATGGGGCATTCATCTTGCTCATCTAATTCAGCCTTCCGCTTACGTCCGCTTGCATTATTGGAGCCAGATCCAGATCCACAATAACGTGCAATATGACCAGGTTTTCCGCACTTGGAGCACTTAATAACCCCTTCATTTTTCGGTTGCTTCCCGTTTAGTGCTTCTAGGATTTTGTAAATTTTTTCGGCCCAGTCTGGCGTCTCCACTTCCACGCGGTGAGCTTTGTACGTGGGTTTACTCAAAAGCGAGGCTGTTTCGTGTGTTAGAGCATGTGATACCGTCTCCGCAAATGATCTCTTTGGATTGGCATATGTGGCTCTCTTTGTCTCCACATCACGTATTCCATTTATGAAGCTTTGGATTTTTACCCTTTCGATGAATTCCACGGGTGCGTCTGCGTTTGCCAGATGGGCTAACCTCTCGATATCTGATGCAAACTCCTGCAATGTCTCATTAGTCTTCTGGAAGCGATTCTGTAGCTCTATTTGATGTATCTGTCTCCTATGCTCGCTGCCGTAACGTCTTTCAACGGCTCCCATCAACGCTTCATAGTTGTTTCTTTCAGCGTCCGGAATAGTCTGTAAGATTTCGGCTGCAGGTCCTTTCAATGACACAAATAAAGCAGCGACTTTGTCCTCAGCGCCCCAGTTGTTCACAGCTGCTGTCTTCTCAAATTGTAGTTTAAAGACCTGGAAAGGAACAGAACCGTCAAATGATGGGGTTTTTACCTTGGGTGCGCTTGTTGAAACACTTGGACGACTCAGCTGCAACTCCTAGATACGACTTCTTAACGCATCCACCTCGGCCTCGACTTTCTCCTCAAGCTGCATTATTCTCTCGTCCTGTATTTTTATCTGTGATGACATACGTTCTTCCTGCTCCTCCAGCTGTAATGCTATTTTTGAGGATAGCCGGGCCTCCTGCTCCTCAAGTTGAGCTGAGATCTGAGATGTCATGTATGTCCTCTGTTCCTCCAACGCAGATGTCATGTGTGTCTTCTGTTCTTGCAACTGAGATGACATGCTTGATGTTATGTTGTTTGACATCTGAGCCAAGGCAGCCAATAAAGAATTTGCGTCCACACCCGCCACTGAATCCGGAGAATCCTTTTGCTCTTCTATTTTCGTCGCTCCCTCTTCCGAAAGCTGAAAAACATGATCGTCAACATTGATTTCCTCTGCTTCCACGTCGTTCCAACTCGTTTTTGAGTTGCTGGATCTTCAACTCATTCAACATTGCCATGTCCTTGTTATCCTTAAAATGTCCTTGTTATCGTTTTCAATGTCCTTGAATTTATTTAACAATACCGCTTCTGACACCAATTGTGACGAATTCGATGATTCCTTGATTATTTTCCCTGAGTTCGATCACTGTACGTTAAATAAAACACTCCGATTCTGCTTAATAAGTAGTACGCTTTATTCAGTACTAAAAACCGTAGTACAATATCGCGGGTTAATTCACTGTTCAGTACTTCACTGTACAACACTTCAAAATAAACTGATTGATTTGCGTTGTCTTTGCGCGGTTTATATACCCGAGCAGACAGCAGCTTCACAACCTAGAAATGTCTACACATTTCTTGTTTATTCGTGCAACAGTGTTCTCGAAGCGTTTATCTATCGTCATCTCCTCTTTGTGCCACATTCGCAAACACGTGAGCTACCTCTCCCTCTCTCGCTCTCACGTCATGTATGTAAACAGCTGTAGTTGTGGTAGTGACGCTAGTGGTGGAAATACACTAGTGCTGGAAGATGAGCGATTCTTGATAACATTCGCCACAATAGTACAATTCACATATTTATTTAGTTTTATTGGTATTAATTCGAACAGCTAAGTATGCGTGTACGTATCTTAATTGTTAAAGGTTCAAATGCATAAACCGATGTTTACAAAAAGAAACTTAAAACTACTAAAAGAACATTGTGTTGTTGTAAATTATGAACAAGGGAAAATACCAATAACAACTAAAACAATAAAATTGCTATTTATTTAGTTATCGAGCTATTGGTATATGTTCTTAGAAAAACTATTTCTTTATTGCTTACATGCCGATGTTCATGGCTTCGTTACAAAAACCCACAACAGTAATTATTTATATGCCTAAGCATACATATATTAAACTTTACTTAAAAAGAATTCGATTGATATAAGTAACCGAATATATAAAAAAAACCGTCTAATCATTGCAAAGCACAAAACCAAAAACCATAAATAGTGAGCATCACTCGAAAACAAATTTACATATGCATGGGTGTGAGCGAGGATAGAGCAAACCGTTCCGTGTGAGATGCAAGAGTGGCTAATTAACCCACTGCTCACTGTAAGCGCAAAGTCAAGCTTTAATGACGTCACTGTTATCAGCAAGCAAGCCTACGCAACGAAAATAGGAAAAACAGCAATTATCACTTACCAGCTAGCAGCAAAGCGTAGAAAGGCCTTTCGTGCGGTTGTTGCAGTAGTTTGTATGCTGTAAAGTCTTTTGCGAAAAATTATGTATGTATGTATCTTTATTTTCGATGTTGGCATTTTCTCTTTCGCCAAACAGGTTTTGATGGTATCACTAAATTCTTATTAGAGTTGAATATTAATAATTTCTAGTGATGCTAATTTTTGCCAATTAAATACAAAAGCGAATATGTGTGGTTTTTTTCGGGTTTCTTCTATTCACTAATTAACTATGAAAATTAATTTTAAACATTTTTTTTTTTTTTTAATTTTCTTTCATATCGTTAATTCATTTTAATTTCTTTTTCTTTCTTGTTATACGTAACTAATTAAATTTCTTCTTTCGTATGAAATTTAACCAAAAAAAAATTTCTCTTTTTGTTGTTTCTTTTTTAAAAAAATTTTATTTTTTTTCTACTATATTTCGCAACCAATTATTTCCTTTTTTTCTCTCTTTAACTTTATCTCACTAATTTTAATTTTTATAACTATATGCAAAAATTTACATCACTTGCTTAAGTCACTGTGTCTTGGCTTAGCATTTCTTCATGCCCATTTTTCTTAGTTGTTGTTTTTGCTTTTATAGGTTTTCCACTTTTCTGGACTTCCGAATTGTCTTTAGGTGCAAAACCTCATAAGTGACCTTGCTACTATTTACCTTTTGTGCACAACTGTACACAATTTTTAAATTCAATTTAAATCAAATGACTGGGAACAAGGCATCTTTATAAGCAATTTTTTTGAAAATATGTATATATATATTTTTTTTCTTGTAGTAGATGGTTTTTAAGTAGTTTTTACACTATATTTTTAAGCCTAATTTTCAGTAAGTTTAATTTTTATTTATTTTGACATAGTTTTATGAATTTTTTAACCCGTTTTTTTTTTTAGATATCTTTTCACTCAGTTTTTAACAATATTTTTAAGTAGTTCTTTTAACTACAGTTTTAGGCCTTATTTTAAGACTTTTTAAAGCACTATTTACGCATATTTTTACGTCGTTTTTTTATATATATATAAGCCTAGTTTTAAGCATATTTTCCGACTATTTTTAAGCCTATCTTTAACACAAATTTTTTTATTTTGTAGATTTATCCCACATGCCAACTAGCTCTCAAACTTTTAATTTCTTCACTTTTTACTGCTTCTTTTCCACTAGCGTTTAGTGGATTCATCCCCATCCATCGCGCGACTGACGGCTGTTGAAATTTTGCTTGCGTCTATGAGTAGAGAGAGTTGGGAGCCCGATTGTCCGCTTCTTTAGGTCTATCACTATCCTATTTTTGAGTGGGTGACAGGGAATAACAGAACTGATGAAACTACAATAGAGATAAAAGGCTAATTGATGTTTATTACCTGTTGTTGTAATCATGTACAAAGTAATGTGGGTGATTAATTGGGGTATAGCGAGTTAACTATTGGAATTCCTCTGATGGGACTATAGTTAATATAAAAATTAAAAGAAAAGCGGACGAAAGTTAAAAACACTTTTGAGGAAAGTATTTAAAAGAAAGAACATTTTATACTCGAAAAGAGTTAACTCACCAGTCCTATATGCGCCTATGCAGGTTTTTAAGAAAGGCAGTTCTTCCAACTTGAATGATTGATGGTCCAAATGGAAAGAAAGATTTTAGCTTCCGCAAAGCAACCTTAGACTCCCCATACCCTACTTGTCAAAGAAGTTCTTCAGTTGGTAGAACTGTTTGCAGATAAAAGTACTACCACTTCTGTCAAAAAAAATCGCATGAGAAAATTTTTTCCTATGCACAATGTCATTTCAAACCGGAAATGAAATACTAATCGATCAATGACTTCCGCGAAAAGAGGCTAGGCTAGAGTTATGGGATACTAAAGATTATTTATTTAGGGTGGATGTTACAAACCGAATTACCTTCAAGCTGTGCGTAAGAAGGTTAGTCGGAATTTTGAAAGTTATTGCCGAATATCCTTGGCATGAAATGTACCAATAAGTCGACCTGTTAAATCTTCGAACTGATAATAGTGATTACCTACTTTTGCTTTCACGCGGCATTTAATGAATTTTGGTGCAAATTTAGAATTATAATTTTTGGAAAAGTCACTCTGTGAAAATTTCCTTCGAAAAACTTCCTGCCCTGGTTTGAACGCAACGGGGTTGGCCCGCAGATTGTATTGTTTTGCATTTTTATCATATGCCTTTTTCATTTCTTTTTGCAAGTCGTTTCGCAGCAAAGCCGTTTTATCCTTTGGTGTTATCGAAAGTGTAGATTCTTCCAGCATGCCTATATCCTTTAATAAGCGATATTGCGAGGCATGTGTAATCATCTTGTAGCCAAATAAAACTTCATATGGGGTGCAGTTAATGGAGTTATGGATTGAGTTCCTCAATGCGCAAGATATAGCACTAAGCTGTTCGTCCCACTTGGTGTGGTCCGTTTTAATGTAAGCACGTATCCCTGCTATCAGCGAACGATTAACGCGTTCGGATGCGTTGCTTTGTGGGGAATACAATGCGGTATAGATGTTTTGAATTCCATACTCTTTTAAAAATTCGTTGAACTCTTTGGATTTAAATTGAGCACCGTTGTCGCTTATTAAAGTCTCCGGAACGCCGAATGACTGAAAGATTTATTTTAATAAAAATTCTTTAATGGCAACGGAAGTAAATTTACGCAAAGGGCATAGCCAATGATATTTACTGAAGTGGTCTACAACAATCAAAATACCTATATTGCCTTTTCTACTTCTAGGATAGGGACCTAGTAAATCTACATATAGTTTCTAAAATGGACGCATAGAAATGGATTGATTCCCCATTGGTGGTCTTAATGTATTATTAGGGGCCTTAGTCTCCTTACATGTTTCACATTTCCTAACATATTCCCTTACTTGCTTTACTAACCCTGGCCAAAAGTAGTATCTGCGTATATGCTCCAGAGTTTTACTCATTCCACCATGCGCTGCTAATACCGAGTCATGGGAACACTTAATAACGTCTTCGCGTAGGGATTCCGGTACCCACAATTTCCACGCTTCTTTTTCTTGTGTCGGACCTCCAGTGTTATGCTCTGTACGAATATATACGTACACTGAACCAAAAAAGTACATATTTTCTACGAAAAAGTACATATATTTTACGATTTTTTTTCATTAAAAGCTCTCCAAAGAACGTTTTCGTAGAATTTAAGAACAAAAATTCGTAAATATTCATGTTAAAATAAATTTTAATAATAATACTTAAAATCCAAGAACTCATTCTTAGAATCTACGAAATCATTCTTAGAATATGTTAATACATACTACGACCTCATTCATAGAACATATGAAAATATTCTTAAATTGTACGAACTCATTCTTAGAATATGACAATCCAATTATTAATTGTACGACCTTATTCATAGAATGTATGATAAGATTCTTTAATTGTACGAACTCATTCTTGGAATAAGTCAGTCCATTCGTAAATTATACGACTCATTTTTAGAATGTATGAATCCATTCATAAATTATTCGAACTCGTTCTTAGATTGTATGAATCCATTCTAAATTTTACGAACTCATTCTTAGAATGTATGTATCAATTCATAAATTATACGAACTCGTTCCTAGAATGTATGAATCCATTCTTAAATTTTACGAACTGATTCCTAGATTGTATGAATCCATTCTAAATTTTACGAGCTCATTCTTAGAATGTATGGATCCATTCTTGAATTTTAAAAATCATGAAATTCAGTTGGAATGTTTTATTTTAATTGACATACTTATTTCTCTTACAAAGGTAGTAACGTATTTTCATTAAAAAAAATAATTAAAGTTAAACATTCATTAGCAAAAGTAGTTTGTATGTATAAAAGGAGGGCTGAAATAAACATATGTAATTAAAAATATAATATAATGTTTCTGCTTCTGCTAAAGTTGGTGTTGTTGCATAATGTTCGATCTGTTACGGCTGTAGGTTATAACGATGCTGCTTCAGTTGAGGTTGAAGTCTTTTTGTTTATTTCCAGATGTCTTCTTATGTGGGTTCTTTTAAGGTGAAACGTTAATTTCTCGGGACTTAACAAGTCTTTATCACACACTAAACTTCATAATAGCGAACTTTTTTCTTTTTCTTTTTTTTTTTATATATATACTATATGTTTAATTTTTAACACACGATCTTTTCAATAAACGTATTAATAAAAAAAATTCAAACAGTGGCAGCTGTCTGCTCTAGTTAAGAACGTGTTGGTTCAATCGATGACGCTTTCCTAAAATATAAGAAATAGTTCTTAAAATCTACGAAACAAGTTCTAAATAATAAGAAAAAGTTCTTATAATCATAGTAAAAAAATTGTACGTACGTAATATCTTAAAATTTAAGAACAAATTCGTTATATTTAAGAACAAATTCAGCTAAAAAATTAATGAATTTTAGTTCTTATATTTTAAGAAATAAGTTCTGACGTTAATAAAATGTAACGTATTTTTTCATATATAATAAGAAACTTTTCTTAAATTATATGAAATTTGTCTTAGATTCTAAGAAAAAATCAGCGGGAACTTTTATGAAACTTTGTTCGTACAAAACATGTACGTTTTTGGTTCAGTGTATTTGTCCACTACTCGTAGATCTGGTAGTTTCTCTTTTTCGTCTAGAACTTTGTTTTTCAATTTCACATATTCTTCCTCGCAAAATGCTGGCGAATCCAGATCCATTTGAGGGCCAATAACATCAAGAGACGCTATCGCTGTGTCGGCTGGTATTCGTGACAAGGCATCTGGCACGACATTTTCTTTTCCTTTTCGATGTGATATTGTAAACTTATAACCTTGAAGTCTGAAAGCCCACCGAGCTAATCGTCCACTAAGGTTTTGTTGCCGAAGCAACCAAACTAAACTCGAGTGGTCTGTGATGACTTCAAACTCTTGTAGCTCAAGGTAGCATCGAAACTTTTCAATGGCCGTGATCGCCGCGAGACACTCTCTCTCGGTCACACTATAATTTCTTTGGGCGGTATTCAGTTTTTTCGACATGTACGCGACAGGTCTTTCCGTTCCATCTGCGGCCATCTGGATTAACACTGCCCCAATCCCATAATCGCTGGCATCACAATGGAGATAAAACTTTTTCGTAAAGTCAGGATTTTGCAGAATAGGGGCCGATGTAAGTAAAGTTTTAAGTTTGTCAAATGCTACTTGTGCCTCGGGTGTCCACACAAACTTCTTCTTTGTCGACAACACCTCAGTTATTGGGAACGTTATTTCCGCAAAATTTTCAATAAATCTCTTGTACCATCCGCATATTCCCAAAAACCCTCGTACTTGTTTCAAGTTACGTGGCCCTGGCCATGACAAAATCGAGTCAACTTTTGCAGGGTCTGTGGAGATTCCACCTCTTCCAATCACATACGCAAGATAGTCGACTGCCGTTACACAAAACTGGCTTTTACTAATATTCAGGGTCAGATTAGCTTTTCGGAATTGTTCGGCAATACGTATCAACACGGCCAAGTGGGATTCGAAGGTATCCGATACAATACAAAGGTCATCGAGATAACCGAACACACAATGCCGAAGCTCCGGAGGAATGATCTCATCCATAAGCCTACACATGGTTGACGGCGCGTTGCAGAGGCCAAATGGCATCACTACAAATTGATATAGTGGCCGTCCAGGCACTGTGAAAGCCGTCAAAGGTTTGGATTTTTCATCTAGCTCAATTTGCCAGTATGGAGCTTGGTTATAATGTTGGCCTTCGGTAATCTCGCAAAGATACCGTCAATACTTGGTAAAGGGTAGGCATCTTTTTTCGTGACGTCATTTAACTTGCGCGCATCTAAGCACAACCGAACTTTATCTGGCTTCACCACTAAACGCATGGGAGAACTCCAAGGGCTCTCAGCTGGCTCAATAACTCCTAAACTTAGCATTCTGTCGATTTCCACAAACACTATTTTTCAACATTCGGGCTAACAGGGTAAAATCTTTGTTCGATAGGTTTAGCCTCACCCACGTAAATTTCGTGTTTGATCAAAGATGTACGGCCTAACCCTTGTTTCTCGAAACTTGGAAACATCGATTTTATAACCTCCAACTGCTGATTTTGCTCTTCCATTAATGGAATGCTCCTAGCTGTCATATTGTTCGCTTCCACAACTTCGTTCTCGAGATAATTTTTATCCGTTACGGGGTCTACAGTTATAGCGTGAATCAGACCCGGAGCTAACCCAAATTCCTTCCAAAAATCAATGCCTAATATTAATCGCGAGGTGATCGATGGTATAATAAAAATTTTAATCCGTTTTTGTATGCCTTGATACGCCATTAGTACCTTTAGATACCCGGTAATTTGATGAGCTTTTCCGTCAGCTGTTTTCGCGTTTGTATTGACCGGGTTAAACTCTCTATATTTATAAAAATCTACTTTCGCTAACTCGGATCCAATACACGTTATATTTGCGCCTGTATCTAATAAACCTAACTCTGAAAAATCCAAAAAATCTACCTTCGCATATAATCTACCATCTGAGTTATTAGCAAACACCGATGAAAGTAATAGTTGGCGCGCGGGTCGAATATCTTTAAAATACTGTTGAATTCTTCTCGAATTTCGGTTACATTTAACTTTTACGGGCCTATTAAATATTCGGTTCCTTACCTTGTTATAATTTCTTAAACGCTCAGTAAATGGAACATTATGACGACTAAACTTATCATTATTATTTTGTATCTCGGACTTAGGTTAGGTTAGGTTCAAGTGGCTGCCGCAGAGGCACACCTAGGCCAGTATTAAAAGGCCCGTTGTGATACCACCAACACTAGGAAAGTCAGTTCCGGGACCCTGCCATATGGAAAATCCCGGTATTAACGGAATTCTCCACATAGCAGAATCCCGGGACTGACTTTCCTATACCGACACCGTTACTCCTCCTCGAACCATTTAGATGACTTGATGAAGGCCATCAGGTCCTTTATGTCCAGCTCCGTGACCTGGCGTAGGCTGACCAGGAAGGGAACTCCCAAAAAGCGCATTCTCGCGCCACTTAAAGCCGGGCAGTTGCAGATGAGGTGCTCCACCGTTTCCTCCTCCTCATCATCCTTACAACTCCTACAGCATCGTCGGTAGGGCACACCAAGTCTTTCTGCGTGCCTACCAATGAGGCAGGGCCCAGTTAATAAGCCTATTAATATGGAGATTTCTCTTCTCCTTAGGGCATAAATTTGTCTTGATCTTTTATGATCCCATCTCGGCCAGGTTTCTTTGGATATCCGGCATCCTGGAGATTGCAGCCATCTTTCGTTGGCTTGGCGGAGTGTGTATTCCTTCAGCATAAGCTTGCATGTGGCAAACGGCATACCTAAGCGCTCTTTATCGCGAAGAACCTGCTTGTTCGTGCCCTGCCTCGCAAGTTCGTCTGCCCTACAATTTCCCTCAATGTCCCTATGCCCCGGGACCCATGTGAGGTTAACGCGATTCTGTTGGGCCATCTCTTGTAGAGATCGACGACAGCTGAGCGTCAGTTCAGAGTTGAACGAGTAAGAGCCAAGGGATTTGATGGCCGCCTGGCTGTCGCTGAATATAAAAATGTCCTGTCTGATAGTGTGTTGGCCTATCCAAGCCGCGGCGTCCATGATTGCTGATACTTCAGCCTGGAAGACACTGCAGTGATCAGGTAGTCTGAAGGAGAGCTCAACGTTCAGATCCTTTGAATAAACCCCTCCCCCAACTCTGCCGTCTAACTTCGAGCCATCAGTATAAATGGAAGTGCCGCCATGAGTGACGGGACTCCGATCCGTGCTCTCCCATTCTTCCCTGCTGGGAATGTTGATTTTAAAACCGCTATCTCCGACTGTTGTGGTCGCACAGCGATCTGTGCTCAGCGGAAGAAAGCTATAGGATCCCAAAATACAGTCGTGTCCAGTAGTGCTTGCGCCCCAGCCGGACGTTTCCCTTAGACGCAGAGCCGATGCTGCTGCTACTCGGTGCCCTTCCAGATCGAGTGGCAAAATGCCAAGAATGGCCTGGAGTGCTTCATTGAGCGTTGTTCTTAACGCACCGCTTATACAGATCATGCAAGATCTGTGTACTTTACCTAGCAGATTAAGGTTTGTTGCCTTGCTCAGCGCAGGCCACCATACCACAACTCCATAGAGCATGATTGGTCGAATGATTGCAGTGTAGATCCATTTGCATATTTTGGGGCTAAGCCCCATTTCTTTCCAATGGCTCTTTTGCACGTGTAGAGTGCAATACACGCTTTCTTCTGGCGCTGAAGAACATTCTCCTTCCAGGTTAGTTTCCTATCCAGAACTGTGCCCAAGAACTTGGATTTGTCAGCCAAGTTCAGGTGTACGTTTTAGCGGTTGGTGAAAAGGACCAGTTCCACTTTTCCCGGGTTGATGCTCAGTCCGCAGCGCGAGCACCATGAGGAAACCTCTCTCAGTGCTACTTGCATCAAGTCGCACAGGGTTTGTGGGAATTTGCCCCTGTATACTATAGCTAAGTCATCTGCATATGCCACTACCTTCCCGCCCCCCAGCTTGTGTCTCGCAGCATCGAGTTGACAGTGAGGTCCCATAGAAGCGGGGAGAGAACACCCCCTGAGGCGTTCCCCTTGTGACATAGCGTGATAAGTCAACCGAGCCCAGTGATGAAACTATTCGTCTACCCCTTAGCAGTTGATCAATAAGTCCAATAAGAGACCTGCTTATGCCCAGACTTGTTAAAGCGGTGTTTATAGCATCAGGGCTTATGTTGTTGAAGGCTCCTTCAATATCTAAAAAGGCCACAAAACAGTACTCCTTTTCATACAGCGATTTTTCAATAACAGAAACTAGGCTGTGAAGCGCAGTTTCTGTAGATTTCCCTTTGGTGTATGCATGCTGATAGCTACAGATCAGGTTGCTATCAATAGTAGAGGAGAGGTAGTCATTTATTATCCTCTCGAAGGTCTTGAGCACAAAGGATGAGAGACTGATCGGCCTATAGTCCTTGGGCTCGTAATGAGACGCCTTCCCCGCCTTAGGAATAAACACTACCGTGGCACTTCTCCAGGAGCACGGAATGTAGCTAAGAGCCAGGCAGGCTGTATAGAGAAATACCAGCCATTTGGCTGATGTCTCCAGCGTGTTTATGAGTTGTGCGGGAATAATTCCGTCTAGCCCGGCAGCCTTGAACGGTTCGAAGCTTTTAACCGCCCACCTAACCTTTTCCTCCGTGATGGGTATGTGTACAGCCAGGTTTGTTGTAGGTGCTAGGGGTTCCTCATGCAAGTTCCCTGGGAAGTGCGTATTCAAGAGCAGCTCTAGGGTTTCCCTCTCCGTGCTGGTCCAGGATCCGTCAGGTTTGCGCAAATAGCTTGTGGCTGTTTGAGTTTTTGAGAGCACTCGTCTAAGTCTCGCTGTATCGTCGACATTTTCGACCCCAGTGCAGAAATTTCTCCACGATACTCTCTTCGCCTGCCTCAGAGCTTTTTTGTTGACCCTGAGTTTAACTTTATATTCGAGCCATTGATTCTCCGTGCCAAGGCTCTTGGCCTTATTGAATTGTGTCCTACATGATTTACGGAGCGAGTCCAGGTCGTAGGACCACCAATGCGGCCTATGTTTACCGCGTGGTTTTGGCACTGGGCAAGCCTGCTCTAGGGCATTCGAGAGCGCCGTTGTAAAGGTCTTTACCAGATAATAAGATGACCCATGGAAAAATTTGCCACCAGGTCTTTTACCTCCCTCTGTGGCGGAGGTTCTTCGGCGTCGTATAGACCGATGCCATCGTCAGACTGGTACTGTCGACTGTTAAACTGGCAGCTGTAACGTCACCATTGGTAAAGTTGGGCAAGAGAAAAGCATTCAGCTCAGACTTAACCAGAATACAGGCTCTAACCCTGCCCCCCTCGCTGGCTTGGATTAGCTTAAAACCCTTAATCCCCAAACCGCAAATCCTTGAGCTGTTGACCCAGGGTTCTTGGATGAGGACCACATCTATGTCGCCTTTTAAAGAGACGACTGATTAAAGCAGCCGAGGCTACTTTAGATTTGTGCAGGTTTATCTGAATCACCACCAACATGAGAGCGCTCAGACTTCCCTGCCACCGCCGTATCGTCGAGTTCCACCTCGTCTGGAGGCTTATCTTTCAACGACGATTTGTTCAGACCACGATTTGGCGTAGCCGAGATCCTACTAACTGTGGCAGTATTGACATTGGTGCGCTCAGGACTAGCTGCTATCACTGTAACGTTGAGGTCCTCCCCGTCCAGCAGGCTGTCTCCCATCTCCGAGCTGTTCACTGCTCCTTCGCCATTTGACGTGGCAGATACCATACTTTCCGAGTCGGACATCTCCGACTCCTCTACCGGCACTGCGATGTCCGAGCCCTCCGGTGCAGCCGAAATAGCAGCGCGCTGTGCATCGCCGCGGTATACGTGGATCACGATCTGACCCATGCCGTAGTGCACTCGTCCATTGCACCGTTTAAGGGGCTCGAGTGCTTCCTTAGTCAAGGTGAAGACCACTTGCCTGTCAGGCCCTACCGCATCCTCGACCAGATTGACACCCCAGTCCTGCGTCGGGAGAGACGGGTTCATGATCCTCAGCATCCTGAGAATTCTCTCAGGTTCAGCAGGGATAGCAGGAATCCACGCTCTTGCCGTTGCCCGAGCCGGGATGTCCTTCCAGTCGACAACCTCGATTCTTGCCCCTTGGTAGATCTCACCCAGTCTTGCAGCTGCTGCCTTGTACAGTGCAACAGTTTTTGCATCCTCGCAAGCGAATACCTTGATTCGGCCCTGGTGCCATCCCGCATCAGAACCCATCGGCGTGGCACCCGGAGACTCATCCATAATGTCGAGAAGGGCATAACCGATAGCGTTCCGGACGTACCGCCAGTGGTCCCTAGGGATGGCCCAGCTTTCGTTACCTCGGTCAATGACGCCTATGAGGATCCTATCCTTAGTTACTTCAGCAAAGCTGAGTTTACCCACTACGGGGGCGTATTGCTGCCGCTTCGGGTGAGGTTTTAAATCCACGTCCGATCTCTGGCGTTTGAAGGGATTTCCATTAACCTTCTTTGGCGCGTAATCGCTTTGGAAGTTCGGTAAGATAGCTTCAGCCATCTCCACCGTCTTTCTAGCATTCGGCGATAGCGTCTCTTGTCTTTGTCCAAGTACTCAGAGCGACTGGGAGATGTCTTTTGGGGTAAATTTCGACCCGTAGTTGCCATCGCGGTCGTTCCCTTATTTGGATCTCTGGGGCCAGGTCGTGAGACCACTGCCACAGACGTTAAAGACTTAGTTTCGGTACCGGCACTTACTAGGACTTTACCATCAGCCGTTGTTGGCTTCACTGTGTTTGTACCGGTACTTACTTTGGGGATTGCCCCCTTGTTATCCAGAGCTAATCGACCCGTAGTTGCCATCGCTGTCGATCTCTCGGCTGATAAGGAAATGGAGTTTGTCCTCCGACGTTGCGTTCTCGCTTGCTCCAGCATTTTCCTCCTCTGCTGTGCAGTATACATAGTTGTATCTTTAGTTTTAGGGTTTTTGTTATTATTTATCATCTTGTTCGTACGACCCCTCGCCGGGCAAGGCCAGTTTAGGGTCAAGGGAAGAGTAGGGGGAATGTGTCGTCCGTCGCGGCAGAGCCCCATACCGCGGTAAGGCCATAGTTACTCTCCGAGGCGGCCCGGTATCAGAGAGGCTCCGTTCGATTACAGCCACGATTTGCCTCCCGGCTGCAAACGTCCAATGGGCACGTGGTCGCATAACACCCTGGATTGGGAGGGGGAAGATCTTAGTCGTCGCGCCAGAGAGGCTTGGCTTCGCTCGTGATGTAGTACCGGTGGCGCTATGATCACAAGGGCAACGTAGCCTTGTGGCTATCGACTTAAGCCCTCGTACCGCGGCAAGGTGTCCTTTTGTAGAAGATACCATCTTTTATATATATTTAAAAAATTAGCAAACGCGGTTTGACCAATCGTGAGAAAATCATCAAAAGTGAGGAATTTCGAAAATTGTTGATAGCTATAACTTTCAAAATAATTCGAATTTCGAAAAATTGTATACGTATTTTTGTTTAATCGTTCTGAGCCATGCTACCAACTTTCAATAAAATTATAGGTGGCTCACTTAACAAAATTAACTCATCTTTTAAGGCTCGTTAATAGTAGACAATTCCTTACAAATTTAACTATCAAATTATACTATAATTATACTATTTTAGTTATTTACCTTACCGAATTATGTCAATTTATGTGATTTTCGAAATTTTCCATATTGAAAGTGGACGTGATTGGGAAGCGATTTCGTTTAATTTCAATAGGTATACTTCCTATAACTCTAGTACACCTTGTGCCGAATTTCACGATTCTACCGTAATCAGTTTAAAACTTACGACCAGTCTTTTAGGTGATTTTCTAAATTTTCGATATCGAGAGTAGCCGTGGTTGGACGGGGATTTTATCCAATTTCATCACGTATACTCCCAACAGTACTAGTATGATTTATGCCAAATTTCATCGTTCTACCATAATTTGTTTAAAAGTTACGACCAGTCGAATTTTCAAAAATGCCTCCCTTGAAAGTGGGCGGTACCACGCCCACTTTTTAAAATTTAACAGAAAATCATAATAGAATGATAAGAGAGATTCACCTATGAAATTATATCATTTTATCAATTTCAGCTACTGATATATGTCAGTTTATGTGAACTTCGAAATTTTCGATATCGAAAAAGGGGGCGTGGTTATCATCCGATTTCGCCCATTTTCTCTAGCAAGCTACCTTGGCCATAAAGTAATCTGTATACCAAATTTCATGCAAATTCCTCAATTTTTACTCAAGTTATGTTAATTTGTATGATTTTCGAAATTTTCGATATGTTGTTGTTGTAGCGAGGTGTAGCCCTGCCTAAATGTCAGACAGCTCATTTTCGATATCGAAAAAGGCGGCGTGGTTATCATCCGATTTCGCCAATTTTCAATAGCAACCTACCTTGGCCAAAAAGTAACCTGTATATAAAATTTCATGCAAATATCTTAATTTTTGCTCAAGTTATCGCGGGACCACGCCCACTTTAGAAAATTTATCAAAAAATCATTATATATTTTAGAAATTTTCGATATCGAAAGTGGGCATGGTTGGAGGGCGATTTTATCCATTTTCATCAGGTATATTCCCAACGATACTAGTATGCTTTTTGCCAAATTCCATCGTTCTATCGTAATCAGTTTAAAAGTTACGACCAGTCAAATTTTCAAAAATGCCTCCCTTAAAAGTGGGCGGTGCCACGCCCCCTATAAACAATTTATGGAAAAATCATAAGAGAATTACCAGGGGGATTCACCTATAAAATTATATCATTTTAGCCATTTCAGCTACCGAGATATGTCAATTTGTGTGATTTTCGAAATTTTCGATATCGAAAAAGGGGGCGTGGTTATCATCCGATTTCGCCCATTTTCAATAGAAACCTACCTTGGCCAAAAGGTAACCTGTATACAAAATTTCATGCAAATATCTCAATTTTTACTCAAGTTATCGTGTACACAGACGGACGGACATGTCTTAAAGGACTCCTCTTTTCAACCTAAGAACATATATGGAACTCTATATCTATCTCGATTATTTTGTGCCGTTACGTACTACCGTTATGTGAACAAAATTAATATACCCTTGGACTAGTACTGGTACACTGGGTATAATAAAACTGGGTATAATTAACTCACCAAACTCTTTTCGAGTATAAAATGTTCTTTTTTTTAAATACTTTCCTCAAAAGTATTTTTAACTTACGTCCGCTTTTCTTTTATATATATGCGCCTATGCAGGTTTTTAAGAAAGGCAGTTCTTCCAACTTGCCTGATTGATAGTCCAAACGGAAAGAAAGATTTTAGCTTTCGCAAAGCAACCTTAGACTCCCCATAACCAACTTGTCAAAGAAGTTCTTCAGTTGGTAGAACTGTTTGCAGATAAAAGTACTACCACTTCTGTCAAAAAAAAATCGCATGAGAAAATTTTTTCCTATGCACAATGTCATTTCAAACCGGACGTTTACTTTTTACTGGTACTTTCAACACCATTTCCTAATTTTGAAGCAAAAGAGCTATAAGGCCAATAAGACTTAAACGTATTTATTGACACGACACACAGAAAAATTTCTCACATTTTTAGTTAACATGATTCATGATGAATCAACATGAACCACTCATGTACGTAAAGCAAAAACAATTTCGGAAACTCAACATGAACATTTTAACATGAAGCTTATGGTTAAAATAACATGAAATATTTCTGCATTAGAATTACATTAGTGTGTATCCCTCACCATAAATTCGGTTTGATTTAACATGAACAAGTGTTGTTTTCGAGCATCATCTGTTCCCCATCAAAGCTTGTGAACAGAATTGTTCTCAAAAGAATAGAATTTAAGTCAGTGTGTAGATACCGACTTGATGAAAAGTTGTAGATATTATAAATAATTAATATATTGTGAAATTTATAGTTTCTTAACTTGCGAATAAGTTGTGAAGTTTCGCAAAAAGTTTTGGGTAAGTAATTTGTGTTGTTTTTCATATTTTGTAAACGCTTCCTGCTAAAACACGTCCAAAAATGTCGGGGTAGGTTAAAAACAACGCGCACTATACATAAATACCATGGTAGCGCTTTAAGATTATGGATACCGGGTAGAAAAGGCGTCGTTTGATACTTATCCCTACATTAATTGGACGTGTGCTACCAGTTTTACAATCGCTTGGGTAATTTAAAGAGCTTTCAATGAAACAATTTTTATTTAATTTTCAGATTGGGGCTTGTTGTTGCTGTTTTCGATGCAGAAGTTGCCAATGATTGGATTAAAATTTGTATATGAATATGTATGTACATATGTGTACTTTTATTATTTAAAATGATGATCGTGTTAATTTAACATGATGATCGTGTTAATTTAACATGATGATCGTGTTAATTTAACATGGTAGATGGTGTTGATTTAACATGGTAGATGGTGTTGATTTAACATGATGATCGTGTTAATTTAACATGGTAGATGGTGTTGATTTAACATGATTTTCGTATTAATTTAACATGATAGATCGTGTTGATTTAACAATAAAAACATGTTGAATTAACATGACAGATCATGTTAATAAATTATACAAGCATTATATTCTTTCATACCTGAAAATATAAATGTTAAAGGTTTTCGATAAATGAATTAACTAAATAAAAATTATTAAAAAAATCAAAAACAAGGTGTTTTATTTTAATAATTTAACAATAAAATCCTGTTAAATTAACATGATAGATCGTTTCAATTTCACGTGATAGATCGTGGAAATTTAACAGGACGAAAGTGTTATTTCAACATAGCATAGTGTTAATTTAACATGTTTGATCGTGTTGATTTAACAAGAAAAATAATGTTGTATCAACAGGAAATCATGTTGATTCAAACCTTTGTGATCATGTTAAATTCACACTGTTCCTTCACATGTTGATTTAACACGTAGGAACAGTGAAAAAGTAGCTTCATGTTAGAACAACATGAGCGATAGTGTTGAAAACTAATAACCTGAAAAAGTGTTAAAAAAGTGTTGATTCAACATGAAAATTATTCTGCGTGGATTAACATGAATTATTCCCTCGTGAAGGGTGGATACCTTGCCGCGGTACGAGGGCTTAAGTCGATAGCCACAGGGCTACGCTGCCCTTGTGATCATAGCTCCGTACGGCACTTCATCACGAGAGCAGCCTAGCCTCTCTGGCGCGACGACAAAGATCTTCCCCCTCCCAATCCAGGGTGTTATGCGAAACCGTGCCCATTGGACGTTTGCAGCCGGGAGGCAAATCGTGGCTGTATTTGAACGGAGCCTCTCTGACACCGGGTCGCCTCAGAGAGTAAGCATGGCCTTACCGCGGTACGGGGCTCTGCCGCGGCGGACGACACATTTTCCCCTACTCTTCCCTTGACCCTAAGCTGGCCTTGTCCGGCGATGGGTCGTACGAACAAGATGAACTCGAATAACTTGAATAAAACCGAAAAATCTAAAAAACAAACAACGCCAAATTTCACTCCTCAGCAAAGGAGAGCTATGGAGGAGCAGGCGAGGAAGCAACAACAACGCCGGAGGACAACCTCCGTTCCACAATCAAGGGGGGGATCGACAGCGATGGCAACTACGAGTCGGTCAACCAACCCTCTATCGAATAAGATTGACTTGATGGGAGCTAGCACCAGTGCGGTTGCCAACGCAGCTAAGCGGACAACGGCGGATGCTAAACTCCCATCAACCGCTGATATGAAAACCAGTATCTTTACGTCTGTGGCAGCGGTCTCACGACCTGGCCTCGGAGTTTCGAAGGAGAAGGAAGCTGCAACTGAGATGTCGGCAAGGAGAGCGACCGCGATGGCAACTACGGGTCCGCACTCCAGGGAGACATCTCCCCGCCGCTTCACATACCACGAGAAAAGATTGGCTGCAAAGATCCTGAAGAGGTATGAAGGGGTACCGCAGGAATCACTGTCGCCGAATTCCAGTAAATCTGTAGAGCTAGCGAAAGCTGTGATACCGGATTTCCAAAATTCTTACATGCCAAAGAGGTTAAAAGTTAACCCTTTCAAGCGCCAGAGATCGGATCTGGAGTTTATTCCCCCTCCCAAGCGGCATCAGAATACCTCTGGAGCGGGCAAACTAAGCTTTGCTGAGGTAACCAAGGACAGGATCCTTATAGGCGTCCTTGGCCGAGGCAATGACCGTCTGGCCATCCCCAAGGACCGGTGGCGTTACGTGCGAAATGAACTCGGCAACATTCTTCTCAACGTTGCTCCGGAGTTTCCGGGTAGTTCGGCACGAGTAACGGATGCGGGTTGGCACCAGGGTCAAATTAAATTACTCGCATGCGAGGATGCAAAAACCGTAGCACTGTACAAGGCAGCAGCTGCTAAACTGGGTGAAGTCTACCAGGGCGCAAAGATAGAGGTCGTCGACTGGAAGGACATTCCAGCTCGTCCAAGGGCAAGGGCGTGGATTCCGGCCATCCCTGACGAACCCGAGAGAATACTCGGGATGCTACGGCTAATGAATCCGTCCCTCCCAACGCATGACTGGAGTGTCAATCTGGTCGGGGATGCGGTAGGGCCCGACAGACAGGTGGTGTTCACCATGAATAAAGAGTCAATCGAGCCCCTCAAAAGGTGCAATGGCCTAGTACACTACAGCGTAGGCCAGATCGTTATCCACGTATATCGTGGTGATGCTCAGCGCGCTGCCTTCTCGGCTGCTCCGGGGGAACCGGAAAACTTATTACCAGAAGAGGAAGCGGAGGATTCCGATGCGGAAAGCATGTTATCCGCCACGTCCCTTGGCGATAGTGCTGTGAACAACTCGGAGATGGAGGACAGCCTACAGGACGAGGAAGTCCTCGACGTCACGGTGATAGCAGCCAACGCTGAGCGACTAACATCTAACGCTACAGGCAGCAGGACTCCTGCAACGCCACATCGGGCAGTTAATCGGAACAACTCGTCGTTGATAGGCAACCTCCGGGATGGAGCAAACCTCGACGATATGGGGACGGCAGGGAAGTCTGTGCGCTCTCATGTTGGTGGTGCTTCAGATTAATTTGCACAAATCTAAAGTGGCTTCGGCTGCTTTAAGTAGTCGTCTTTCTAAAGGCGACGTGGATGTGGTCCTCATCCAAGAACCCTGGGTCAATAGCTCGAGAATCTGCGGATTGGGGACTAAGGGCTTCAAGCTCATTCGAGCCAGCGAGGAGAGCAAAGTCAGAACGTGTATTTTGGTCAAGTCTGAGTTGAACTCCTTTCTCCTACCTAACTACACCAATGGTGATATTACCGCTATCAGTCTAACGGTCGGCAGCACCCGCCTGACGGTGGCGTCGGTCTATATGCCCTACGACGCCGAAGAACCCCCACCACAAACGGAGGTGAAAGACCTGGTGTCAAATTTCTGCACAGGTAATCTTATTATTGGAGCGGACGCTAATGCTCACCATGTCCAATGGGGGAGCTCCGATATCAATGCCAGGGGCGAGTCTCTGTTTGATTACCTCTTAACAACTAACCTGGTAATTTGCAACGTGGGTAATGAGCCTACTTTTATCACTAAGACCCGCAGGGAGGTCATAGACCTCACTATCTGTAGTGAAGGCGCTTATGAGTGGGTCAGAAAATGGCGGGTTCTGGAAGAACATTCATTCTCCGACCACCGTTACATAGAAATGGTTCTAGACTTTATTGTAGAACAACCTATTATGAAGCGCAATCCACGTAACACTAATTGGCAGTTACACAATGAAATATTAGACAGAGACCTGCCAGTACTGCCCTCACAGGCCCCCTCATCAGTAGAGGAGCTGGAGGATCTTGTTACTACATTTACATCGGCGCTCTCAAATGCTCTAGGACAGGCTTGTCCAGTGCCAAAACCACGCGGTAAACACAGGCCACATTGGTGGTCCTACGATTTGGACTCGCTCCGCAAATCATGCCGGAAACAATTTAACAAGGCCAAGACCCTCGGCTCTGAGCCTCACTGGCACGAATATAAAGCTAAACTAAGGGCCTATAAAAAAGCTCTGAGACAGGCGAAAAGGACCTCGTGGAGAAATTTCTGCACTGGCGTCGAAAAGGTCGACGATACAGCGAGACTTAGACGAGTTCTCTCGAAAAGTCAAACAGCCATCAGCTATTTGCGAAAACCTGACGGATCCTGGACCAGCACGGAAGAGGAAACCCTTGAGCTGCTCTTGAATACACATTTTCCGGGGAATCTGCATGACGCACCACTAGCATCTGCAACAAACCTGGCAGTAAATATAGCCATCACTGAGGAAAGGGTAAGGTGGGCAGTTAAGAGCTTTGAACCGTATAAGGCTGCCGGGCCGGACGGGATTATCCCCGCGCAACTTATAAACACGTTGGAGACATCAGCTAAATGGCTGGTATTTCTCTTCACAGCCTGCCTGGCTCTCAACCACATTCCGGGCTCCTGGAGAAGCGCCACGGTAGTGTTTATCCCTAAGGCTGGGAAGGCATCCCACTACGAGCCAAAAGATTACAGACCGATCAGTCTCTCGTCCTTTGTACTCAAAACCTTTGAGAGGATACTAAGCGAGTACCTTTCAACGACTATTGATAGCAACCTTATCTCTAGCTATCAGCATGCATACACCAAGAGTAAATCAACAGAAACTGCTCTGCACAGCCTAGTATCTGTCATTGAGAAATCGCTGTGTGAAAAGGACTACTGTCTCGTGGCCTTCTTAGACATTGAGGGGGCTTTCAACAATATAAGCCCGGAGGCGATCAACTCCGCTCTAACTAATCTGGGCGTAGATAGACCTCTAACTGGTTTAATTGACCAACTTCTAAGAGGAAGGAAAATAGCTTCTTCACTTGGTACGGTCGAGTTATCACGCTATGTCACAAGGGGAACGCCCCAGGGTGGTGTTCTTTCCCCGCTTTTATGGAACCTCACAGTCAACTCGTTGCTACGGGACACAAGCTGGGGGGGCGGGAAGATAGTGGCATACGCAGACGATTTAGCTATTGCATTCAGAGGCAAGTTCCCACAAACTCTGTGTGACCTGATGCAAGTAGCACTGCGAGAGGTTTCGAGGTGGTCCTCTCGCTGTGGACTTAGTATCAACCCGGGGAAAGTGGAACTTGTCCTCTTCACCAACCGGTACAAAATACCGCCACTAAGCCTACCAGAACTAGATGGCACGCGCCTGGGCTTGTCGGATAAGGCCAAGTTTCTAGGCATAGTTCTGGACAGGAAACTGAATTGGAAGGAGAATGTTCTTCAGCGCCAGAAGAAAGCTTGCATCGCTCTTTACACATGCAAAAGAGCCATTGGCAAAAAATGGGGGCTCAGCCCTAGAATATGCAGTTGGATCTACACGGCCATCATTCGCCCAATCATGCTGTATGGAGTCGTCGTATGGTGGCCGGCACTGAGCAAGACAACATACCTGAATCTGTTGCGGAAAGTCCATAGATCCAATATGATCTGTATAAGCGGTGCGCTAAGGACAACGCCCAACGAAGCCCTCCAGGCCATTCTGGGCATTTTGCCACTTGATCTGGAAGGGTTTCGGTCAGCGGCGGCATCAGCTCTGCGCCTAAGAGAAACCTCCAGTTGGGGTGCGGGTACTATTGGACACTCCAGTATTCTGGAATCTTACAGCTTTCTCCCTCTAAGCACAGATCGTTGTGCGACCACTACAGTCGGGGATAGCTGCTTCAAAATAAACATTCCCAGCAGAGAAGACTGGGAGAGGACGGATTGGTGTCCCGACACAAATGGTGGCACTTCCATATACACCGACGGCTCGAAGTTGGACGGCAGAGTTGGAGGAGGGGTTTATTCAAGGGATTTGGACCTTGAACTCTCCTTCAGACTACCTGATCATTGTAGCGTCTTCCAGGCGGAAGTCTCGGCAATCCGGGACGCCGCGGCCTGGTTAAGCAAACGTGTTATCGGAGGAGATATCACTATTTTCAGCGATAGCCAGGCGGCAATCAAATCCCTTGGCTCATACACGTTCAACTCTGAACTGACGCTCAGCTGTCGTCGATCTCTTCAGGAGATGGCCCAACAGAACCGCGTAAACCTCATATGGGTCCCGGGACATAGGGACATTGAGGGAAACTGTAAGGCAGACGAGCTTGCCAGGCAGGGCACGACCAAGCAGGTTCTTCGGGATAAAGAGCGCTTAGGTATGCCGTTTGCCACATGCAAACTAATGCTGAAGGAGCACACACTCCGTCAAGCCAACGAAAGATGGCTGCAATCCCCAGGGTGTCGGATATCGAAACAAACCTGGCCAAAATGGGATCTTAAAAGGTCTAGACGCATTTATGCCCTAACTAGGAGGGAAATCTGCATATTGATAGGGGTATTAACCGGTCACTGCCTCATTGGTAGGCATGCAGAAAGGCTAAGTGTGCCCTACCGACGATGCTGCAGGAGTTGCAAAGATGATGAGGAGGAGGAAACGGTGGAGCACCTCATCTGCAACTGTCCGGCCTTAAGCGGCGTGAGAACGCGCTTTTTGGGAGTTCCGTTCCTAGATAGTCTAAGCCAGATCGCGGAACTGGACATAAAGGACTTGATGGGCTTCATAAAGTCATCTAAGTGGTTCGAGGAGGAGTAACGGTGTCGGTTTAGGAGGGTCAGTCCCGGGATTCTGCTATGTGGAAAATCCCAACAACTCAGGGATTTTCCATATAGCTGGGTCCCGGGGCTGACTTTCCTTGTGTTGGTGGTATCACAACGGGCCTTCAAAACTGGCCTAAGTGTGCCTCTGCGGCAGCCACTTGAACCTACCTACCTAACATGAATTATTGGCTGAGTTACTATCAAAGCTTCTTCAACCATAAGGCGGTACCTGAAATCTGAAAAGTTGTGTGCCATTGCGCCATATCACCCGGTGTTACCTAACGCCCTTTTCTTTCCTTTCCTTTTCATTTTTATTTACATTTTCCAATTCCTATTCTTCTCCCTTTCTCTTTAAAGATTCGAGCGAATCGAGCTGATGTTTCACTTCAATTGAAAGGCCTTTAAACAGACAACTCTCTTCACGTTTATGTGCTTATTAATAATATGGCTAGATCGTTTCATGGTGAAAACTGTAAAATCCCAGAATACTGGAGTGTCCAGATGTGCTTGGGCCCCAGCCAGACATTTCTCTGAGGTGCAGAGCCACTGCCGCTTCTACACGGTACGCTTCCAGATCGAGTGGCAAAATGCCTACACGGCTACAAAAACGAACCTAAAATTTAAACCCGTATAAAGTTTAATCTGCGTGAAGTTTTGTCATGGTCCTCGCGTTGCGGACTCAGTATCAACCCGAGAAAAGTGGAACTCGTTCTCTACACCAACCGGTACAAAATACCCTGCGCTGAACAAGGCCACAAACCTGAATCTATTAGGTAAAGTCCACAGATCTGGCTTGATCTGTATTAGTAGCGCGCTAAGAACAACGCCCAACTCCTAGGCCATTCTACACAGCTAAAAATTTGAACCTAAATTTTAAACGTTTTTGGACTACATATATGACCAAACCTAATTTGGATTCAAATACAATCTAGACCAGTTTTCATGAAAATTGGCTAAATGAATGGGGTTTTAATTATAAACAAGAAATGTTTTAACAATTTTTTAAAGATAAAATAAATTTTTTGTCCGTTGGCGGGAATTCGAACCAAGACTCCCCGCATCATGCCCGTCTGCTCTACCACTGAGCTACATCGCATACATAAATGTTGTTGCCAAAATTCAATCTTGAATAAGCTTTCAAAAAAAAATTTGAATTTTCAAACCCAAAAGTTTAAATTTTAGACCGAAAAGTTTTAAGAATAAAATAAAACTAAAAAATGTGGCAGCTGGCAGGATTCGAACGAAAATGCTCAGGAGTCACAGCCGACTAATCTACCGCTGAACTATGACGCACGTGAAGTTTATGTGGGCAAAATTCAATTACATTCAAACAAAAAAAAAAAAAACAAAAAAAACTAAACACTAAACAAACCAAAAATAAAAAATTTATACTGCTTTTTCATTTAGATTTTAAATCGAAACCAAAAGAAATTGAAAATCTTTGTAGGTATTTGGACGGTTTGAAATATTGTACAAAAAGGTTTGAAAAATTGATTAAACTTTATACGGGTTTAAATTTTAGCTTCATTTTTGTAGCCGTGCATTAAAATGTTTATATTAGGTCGCTTTCGTCGTTCTTGTGCCCGGATTTTTGCATTCGGTTTTGAACCAACTTCCTGTTGTGCTAGGGTTTTGAAATTTTCACCACAGTTCTGGTCGCGATGACAATGCAATACAGTAGAATCGCGAAAAAGTAAACCAATCCGTTCCAAGGGTGTTTTACTTTTCCGAATTATTAACTTTTCCAAAGGGTTTTTGAATTTCAAAAAACAAAGAAATAAACACTATTCTTGTGATATAATACGTTAAGTTTATTTGCATGACTTACTTTTACTGATTTGCGATGATATTTTCTGCTTTGTTGCCATTTTTTAACATACGAACTATAAACAACTCACAGTTCAAACATTCATCACAAACTAAAAATGTACCTTGCCATAAGTTGCGACACCGACAATAAGTTTTGACATAGAAATTCGGGGAATTCATTGCAATAAGGGGAATACCCGAGCTTGGTTTTCTTGCCAAACAAACGGTTGTGTTTGAAAAAAACAGATAAGCTCGAAAAAGTTAACCGAAAAGTTTACTTTTTAGAGCTGTTCGTGAACGCTCGAAATCGGTCAACTTAGCCGAAGGTTTTACTTTCTCGCGAGTTTACTTTTGCGCGATTATACTGTATTATGAAAAAAAAATCCGATAGGTGGCGCGTGGGTGGCTATATTTTCAAAAATCGCATTTATGGTCCGATTTGGCTGAAATTCGGAACATGTATTACTACTATGAAAAGAAATATTTTCCTAAAAAAAATTCCGCTAGGTGGAGCTGGGATCGGGGTAATAAAACTGAAAATCCTAATTATGGACCGAATTAGCTGATATTTAGCGCGTGTATTACTTAAGCAATTTCCAAATGTTCAAAAAAAATTGGACCCGCTAGGTGGCGCATGAGTCGCTCTATTTAAGAAATACGAAGGTCTGTTTTCGGTGTCGATTAATTTGTTTTTCAACGCACTTCCCGTTGAGGTAGAATCTTGAAATTTTCATCGTCGTTTAGTTTTCTGGCCCCACGCAATATAACAAAAAAATAATTCCGATAGGTGGCGCACGGGTAGAGATATTTCAAAAGTTTCATTTCCAGAGATTTTGCTTTGGATTTTGAACCAACTTCCCATTGAGCTGGGGTTTTGAAATTTTCACCATCGTTCAGGTTTCGCTGACAATGCATTATACAAAAAAAAAAAAATCAAAATATTGCTTTAATTGCAAAAGTCCCATTTATCGGCCTATCTTCCTTATTGCTATCTGAATATTTCGTACACATGCTATAGTACGCATGCTATAATGCGTTTTCAGCGCCATAAACAGCATCGAAATTTCGAATATTTCATCTGCATACATTTAGGCGCAGTCACTGTTGCAAAAAGGAAAGATAATGTGCTTTATAATGCTTAAAAAAGAATAATTTTATTCATGTAACCATAGACACACCGCGAAAAGCGTGTAAACGTAGAAATTTGCCGAATGCGTAAATGAACTTGCAAAATTTTTATGGAACGAAGTTTACACAAATTCGGTAAACTTCCGCGAGGAGTTTAGTGTGTAAACACCTCGAAAAATTACCCAATTCGATTACGCTGTTCGACATGCAGTTTTTCAAAGCAGTCAATGCACACTAGACTAGAGAGAATATGCTAAAAAATGGGTCAAAAATTAATTTAATAAGAATTTCAAAATAAAAAGTATTCACATAAAATTATCTATATCGTTCATCTAACTGAGCTGTTAAAGGTATATATTTACGCTTTCGTTAAGTTATATGGTTACATGAGTACCACTAATATGACACAGAATATCCAATTACAATCTTAGAAATTTTCACAGACTCACAACTAAAAAGTATAAAATAAAAAAATAGAATAAAAAAATATTTTGAATTTAAAATGTTTTTAAAATGAACTAAAAACTGGAAAATAATTTCCCCGCCTACATAGATTCTTTACCACGTAAAGCTTATCTGGAACATTTGTGAGTGGGAATTCTTGTAGGTATTAAATACCTAGTACTTGGAGTTTGAAATGTATAAAAACATTGGCGAACGCTAAAGATGGTTCGCATTAATTTCTAACAATCTTATTACCGATATGAGCTTTTCTAAAAAAAAAAAACCATCTTTTCACGATATAGCAAACGCCAAATGTTTTTATACATTTCAAACTTCAAGTACTAGGTATTTAATACCTATAAGAATTCCCACTCACAAATGTTCCAGATAAGCTTTACGTGGTGAAGAATCTATGTAGGCAGAGGGGAAATTATTTTCCAGTTTTTAGTTCATTTTAAAAACATTTTAAATTAAAAATATTTTTATATTCTATTTTTTATTCGAAGTATTTTTGTGAGGCAGAGAAAAAAGCGTATTGTGTGAAAAAAGACTTTTCTTACAAACAAAAAGTATCTTTGATTTGTTTCAGGATTCAAATCACAAATAATAAAAAATAGAATAAAAAATATTTTTAATTTAAAATGTTTTTAAAATGAACTAAAAACTGGAAAATAATTTCCCCTCTGCCTACATAGATTCTTCACCACGTAAAGCTTATCTGGAATATTTGTGAGTGGGAATTCTTATAGGTATTAAATAGTACTTGGAGCTTGAAATGTATAAAAACATTGGCGCACGCTAAAGATGGTTCGCATTAATTTCTAACAATCTTATTACCGATATGAGCTTTTCTAAAAAAAAAAACATCTTTTCACGATATAGCAAGCGCCAAATATTTTTATATATATTTTATTTTATACTTTTTAGTTGTGAGTCTGTGCAAATTTCTAAGATTGTAATTGGATATTCTGTGTCATATTAGTGGTACTCATGTAACCATATAACTTAACGAAGGCGTAAATATATACATTTAACAGCTCAGTTAGATGAACGATATAGATACATTTATGTGAATACTTTTTATATTGAAATTCCCATTAATTTGATTTTTGACCCATTTTTTAGCATATTCTTCTATTTTTGTCTAGTGTGCATTGACTGCTTTGAAAAACTGCATGTCGAACAGCGTAATCGAATTGGGTAATTTTTCGAGGTGTTCACACACTAAACTCCTCGCGGAAGTTTACCGAATTTGTGTAAACTTCGTTCCATAAAAATTTTGACAGTTCATTTACGCATTCGGCAATTTTCTACGTTTACACGCTTTACGCGGTGTGTCTATGGTTACATGAATAAAATTATACTTTTTTAAGGACGGATTTCTCGACTTCCTGTTAACGTCAAAGTTCACTGTCAATTCACTGTCAGTTTAACAGCCAGTTCATTTGCCCTTTATTTAACAGGAGGTTGAACTGCCCGACAAAATTTAAAGTGAGCGTTAAGTTGACGGCTAGTTGAGAAATCCGCCCCCAGTATTATAAAACACATTATCTTTCCTTTGTGCAACAGTGACTGCCCCTAAATGTATGCAGATGACGTTGAAGATTGCCTGTTCGAATAAGTGAAATTCAAATACATATTTGAAATTTCGATGCTGTTTATGGCGCTGAAAACGCATTATAGCATACGCATTATAGCATGCGCATTATAGCATGTGTACGAAATATTCAGATATCAATAAGGAAGATAGGCCGATTAATGGGACTTTTGCAATTAAAGCAATATTTTGGATTGTTTTTGTATAATGCATTGTCAGCGAAACCTGAACTGAAAATTTCAAAACCCCAGCTCAATGGGAAGTTGGTTCAAAATCCAAAGCAAAATCTCTGGAAATGAAACTTTTCAAATATCTCTACCCGTGCGCCACCTACCGGAATTATTTTTTTGTTATATTGCGTGGGGCCAGAAAACTATACGACGATGAAAATTTCAAGATTCTACCTCAACGGGAAGTTTGTTTAAAAACGAATTAATCGACACCGAAAACAGACTTTCGCATTTCTTAAATAGAGCGACTCACGCGCCACCTAGCGGGTCCAATTTTTTTTTTGAACATTTGGAAATTGATTAAGTAATACACGCGCTAAATATCAGCTAAATCGGTCCATAATTAGGATTTTCAGTTTTTATTACCCCGATCTCAGCTCCACCTAGCGGAATTTTTTTTAGGAAAATATTTCTTTTCATACCTGTTCCGAATTTCAGCCAAATCGGACCATAAATGCGATTTTTGAAAATATAGCGACCCACGCGCCACCTATCGGAATTTTCATAATATTACATTGTCATCCCGACCTGAACTGTTGTGAAAATTTCAAGACCCTAGCACAACAGGAAGTTGGTTCAAAATCGAATGCAAAAATCCGGGCATAAGAACGACGAAAGCGACCTAATAAAAACATTTTAAAAAGTATCTTTTAATTGAAAGTGGATTTGAAATCCAAAATTAATTGAAATCACGCAACCCTGGTTGACAATGAGGTTCCATAGAAGCGGGGAGAGAAGACCACCCTGAGGCGTTCCCCTTGTGACATAGCGTGATAAATCAAGCGTACCAAGTGATGAAGATATTTTCGTCCCCCGTAGTAGTTGATCGATTAGGCCAATTAGGGATCTGCTTATGCCCATATTAGTAAGAGCGGTGTTAATAGCCTCCGGACTTATATTGTTGAAAGCCCCTTCAATGTCAAAGAAGGCCACGAGACAGTAATCCTTTTCGCCTAACGATTTTTCAATGATAGAGACTAGGCTGTGAAGCGCAGTTTCTGTTGATTTACCCTTGGTGTAAGCATGCTGATAGCTGGAGACAAGATTGCTATCAATAGTAGTGCAGATTAGTCGCTGGCTATCCTATCGAAGGTTTTGAGTGCAAAGGATGAGAGGCTGATGGGTCTGTAGTCCTTTGGATCGTAGTGGGAGGCCTTCCCAGCCTTAGGAATAAACACTACTGTGGCGTTTCTCCAGGAGCACGGAATGTAGTTGACAGCCAGGCAGGCTTTATATAGAAATACTAGACATTTGGCTGATGTCTTCAGCGAGTTAATGAGTTGCGCGGGGATAATCCCGTCCGGCCCGGCAGCCTTAAGCGGTTCAAAGCTCTTAACTGTCCGCACTACGCTTTCCTCCCTGATGGGTATATTACCTGCCAGGCTTGTTGCAGGTGCTGACGGTGCATTATGCAAGTTACCCGGAAAATGTGTGTTCAAGAGCAGCTCAAGTGTTTCCCTTCCGTGCTGGTCCAGAGAACTCGTCTAAGTCTCGCTGTGTCGTCGACCTCTCCGATCCCAGTGCAGAAATTCCTGCACGAAGTTCTCTTTGCCTGTCTCGGGGCTTTTTTGTGTCGAGCCATTGAGGCTCCGTGTCGTATTAAATTGCATTGTGCAGGTTTTTCGGAGCGAATCCAGGTCGTAGGTCCACCAATGTGGCCTGTGTTTACCGCGTCGGTTTCGCACTGGACAAGCTTGTTCTAGGGCATTTGAAGGCGCCGTGGTGTATGTCGTTACCAGGTCCGCCAGCTCCTCAACTGGTGAGGGGGCTTGTGGGGATAGTGCTGGTAAGTCTCTGGCTAATATTTCATTGTGTAGTTGCCAGTTGGTATTGGTAACTTTAACAAAGTACCTTCACAAATTTCTTCACAACTTCTTTAATAAAACAATACCAATTATCAATATAACGGACAGTGATTGTTATGTTTACTTTCAAATAAAATTTCTTAAAACACAAACAAAAAGTATCTTTGATTTCAGGATTCAAATCACAAATAATAAAAAATAGAATAAAAAAATATTTTTAATTTAAAATGTTTTTAAAATGAACTAAAAACTGGAAAATAATTTCCCCTCTGCCTACATAGATTCTTCACCACGTAAAGCTTATCTGGAATATTTGTGAGTGGGAATTCTTATAGGTATTAAATAGTACTTGGAGCTTGAAATGTATAAAAACATTGGCGCACGCTAAAGATGGTTCGCATTAATTTCTAACAATCTTATTACCGATATGAGCTTTTCTAAAAAAAAAAACATCTTTTCACGATATAGCAAGCGCCAAATATTTTTATACATATATATTTTATTTTATACTTTTTAGTTGTGAGTCTGTGAAAATTTCTAAGATTGTAATTGGATATTCTGTGTCATATTAGTGGTACTCATGTAACCATATAACTTAACGAAGGCGTAAATATATACATTTAACAGCTCAGTTAGATGAACGATATAGATACATTTATGTGAATACTTTCTATATTGAAATTCCCATTAATTTGATTTTTGACCCATTTTTTAGCATATTCTTCTATTTTTGTCTAGTGTGCATTGACTGCTTTGAAAAACTGCATGTCGAACAGCGTAATCGAATTGGGTAATTTTTCGAGGTGTTCACACACTAAACTCCTCGCGGAAGTTTACCGAATTTGTGTAAACTTCGTTCCATAAAAATTTTGACAGTTCATTTACGCATTCGGCAATTTTCTACGTTTACACGCTTTACGCGGTGTGTCTATGGTTACATGAATAAAATTATTCTTTTTTAAGGACGGATTTCTCGACTTCCTGTTAACGTCAAAGTTCACTGTCAATTCACTGTCAGTTTAACAGCCAGTTCATTTGCCCTTTATTTAACAGGAGGTTGAACTGCCCGACAAAATTTAAAGTGAGCGTTAAGTTGACGGCTAGTTGAGAAATCCGCCCTAAGTATTATAAAACACATTATCTTTCCTTTGTGCAACAGTGACTGCCCCTAAATGTATGCAGATGACGTTGAAGATTGCCTGTTCGAATAAGTGAAATTCAAATATTCGAAATTTCGATGCTGTTTATGGCGCTGAAAACGCATTATAGCATGCGCATTATAGCATGTGTACGAAATATTCAGATATCAATAAGGAAGATAGGCCGATTAATGGGACTTTTGCAATTAAAGCAATATTTTGGATTTTTTTTGTATAATGCATTGTCAGCGAAACCTGAACTGAAAATTTCAAAACCCCAGCTCAATGGGAAGTTGGTTCAAAATCCAAAGCAAAATCTCTGGAAATGAAACTTTTCAAATATCTCTACCCGTGCGCCACCTACCGGAATTATTTTTTTGTTATATTGCGTGGGGCCAGAAAACTATACGACGATGGAAATTTCAAGATTCTACCTCAACGGGAAGTTTGTTTAAAAACAAATTAATCGACACCGAAAACAGACCTTCGCATTTCTTGGACCTAGCGGGTCCAATTTTTTTTTGAACATTTGGAAATTGATTAAGTAATACACGCGCTAAATATCAGCTAAATCGGTCCATAATGAGGATTTTCAGTTTTTATTACCCCGATCTCAGCTCCACCTAGCGGAATTTTTTTTAGGAAAATATTTCTTTTCATAGTAGTAATACCTGTTCCGAATTTCAGCCAAATCGGACCATAAATGCGATTTTTGAAAATATAGCGACCCACGCGCCACCTATCGGAATTTTCATAATATTACATTGTCATCCCGACCTGAACTGTTGTGAAAATTTCAAGACCCTAGCACAACAGGAAGTTGGTTCAAAATCGAATGCAAAAATCCGGGCATAAGAACGACGAAAGCGACCTAATAAAAACATTTTAAAAAGTATCTTTTAATTGAAAGTGGATTTGAAATCCAAAATTAATTGAAATCACGCAACCCTGGTTGACAATGAGGTTCCACAGAAGCGGGGAAAGAACACCACCCTGAGGCGTTCCCCTTGTGACATAGCGTGATAAATCAAGCGTACCAAGTGATGAAGATATTTTCCTCCCCCGTAGTAGTTGATCGATTAGCCCAATTAGGGATCTGCTTATGCCCAGATTAGTAAGAGCGGTGTTAATAGCCTCCGGACTTATATTGTTAAAAGCCCCTTCAATGTCAAAGAAGGCCACGAGACAGTAATCCTTTTCGCCCAACGATTTTTCAATGATAGAGACTAGGCTGTGAAGCGCAGTTTCTGTTGATTTACCCTTGGTGTAAGCATGCTGATAGCTGGAGACAAGATTGCTATCAATAGTAGTGCAGATTAGTCGCTGGCTATCCTATCGAAGGTTTTGAGTGCAAAGGATGAGAGGCTGATGGGTCTGTAGTCCTTTGGATCGTAGTGGGATGCCTTCCCAGCCTTAGGAATAAACACTACTGTGGCGTTTCTCCAGGAGCACGGAATGTAGTTGACAGCCAGGCAGGCAATAAAATTCAACAGTTGTGAAGGTACAAGTCATGGAATTATCCCAATTGTCAATTATCAAAAATCAAAGCCGATACACATTAAGCTGGGCATTATGCGACAGGTGTTATAGTACATTTACACCTCACCAAATTTGGCGCTTTTTCCATTCAAATCTCATTTTTCAAATTTGACGTTCCACAGTTCCTCAAAAGAGCAACCCTGTCTGTGTTCCACATTTAGAATTGCCCAGCAAAAACCTTCATGGGCAAATGACGTGTAATAACTTTTGCACTATGCGCTGTGCATATAACAATTCCAACTACTCTTTTAAGAAAATGGCCGAATTCTACCAGGAAAAGGCAGAACTCTTCTTGACTCTTCTTTTATTATTACTCTACAGGTGTTTAAAACATCACGGTGTTGCATTTTCTTTCGATGGGTTTTTGTCCTGGTAGAAGATTCTTGCAGGGAAGGTTAAGCCAAATGCAAATTTGCCAGTATAAACGGTGTCGAACTGGCTCATTTGAATTCGCCAAATTTGGTGCAGTGTAAATGTACTATTAGGATATACTCATGGTAGTTGACCAATAAAACTTCTGAATCAAAAGAAATTTATTACACATAGCCAACAATGCCTTATAAAATAGAACAAAAGACATATGATATCTCTATCGATTTTCTTCAAGAAGAAGTTCTTTTTATATTTGAAGAGAAAATCTTATTAATGTTTACAAAGGGAAATCTTGCAAAAAAAAAACCGATTTCTTAGGGTTCCAAACAAGAAGATATGGCTTATTAACTAATTTCCGCATAATTGTATGTGTTAATAAGATGATCTTAGGGTTCCTAACAAGAAGATTTTACTTATTAACAGATTTCCGCATAATTGTATGTATTAATAAGATGATTTGACTTATTAATGTTTTCAAAAAGAAATCGCATATTATTGAGAAGATGTTCTTTTTAATATTTCAAATAAAAAAAAAAATAAAAATTATATTTCAGAGTTCAGAACTTCAGATTATCAGTTACGATTAAATTTTAGATTTCTCTTGTAATGCCTTTATCTTCTTATGTTGCCTTTTTATATTGCCTTCAAGCCATCTCACCGCACTCTTCCTTACATTGTCTACCACACTTGCCATATTGCCCCCACCGCGAATCGGTATTCGGCCTATTCGGCCAGTATTTTTTATTCGGCTTCGGCGTTCGGCTGAAAAGGCCGAATAAGAGGGGTGTTTAATAAAAAAAATTTACTGAATTTTACGAGTTTTTGATTTTATATAACAGAAAATCGTAACTTCCAGAAATATTTTTTTGTTATTTGTGATCCCAGTAATAGTGAAGAATCTTTGGATGAGTCAATTATATCGGATTCTATTGACCTCTGGGCATCCCATGATAAATCTACAAAAAATTGCAAAAACTAATACAACTCTTGAATAGAACTAAGCGAATACCTAGGTCAACCACTTGTTCTTCGTAGTGTAAATATATTCCATTATTGGCTTTCCTCCAATTTTTTTAATTTAAAAAAGGTTTCAAAAAAAGATTTAAGTGCTCCTCCAACGAGTATGGCAACCGAGCAATTATTTAGTACAGCTGGTCAACTAACACAGATAGACGGTCAAAACTCCTGGGGGGGAAATGCAGATAAAGTTATTTTTCCGGCGTACAACATTGAACTTTATTTACATTCTTAAAATGCTATATTCGGTTACGGTTTCGGTTTCGGTCGGACACTAGTGTTTACCATCGAGCCAACGCGTACTTCTGCTTCACAGCGTCTAATTGTTGCTTTGCTCTACATAATGTGTGGTGATGATATTGCAAGATTTCCCTTTGAAACCAATAATAAGTCAAATCTTCTTTTTAGGAACCCTAAGATCATCTTATTAAAATAAGAAGATTTTTCTCTTTCATCTTTTTATATTTTTATGGATACCTTGAAAAGATTTTCTTATTATTAACCCATATAAAAAGAAATCACAAAGAAATAAGAAGGAATTGCACTTAATAATATCAATCCGTCGTTTCGACTACCCCTGAGCCCAGAAATCTCATAAAGACAATCTTATTAATTTTATTAGTCATTTTTGGCTCTGTGTAGTTTGCTTGATGTTATGTGTCAAACGTTCTGAGCCTATCTACACTTCTATGTCCACTTGCATAAAAGCTGATAACGACTAATGGGTGATTAACTTGACAGCTAACCATACAAAATACGTCAATTAAACTCCGGTTAGTAGTTATCGGCTTTTATGCAAGCGGCTCTAAGCCATTCTTTTACACACTACTGTTACGTAGTAAATTTTTTAAAGTTGTTTTAAATATGTGTAGTTTGGTAGTCTGTTTAATTTTAAACAGGCGCCGTATGGATTCTGATTAGATGTGAATACCCCATCCTCAGCTGCCGGAATCGGATGTCGGTAGGAAGACATACGGTACCGGAGCGTTTTTGTCCATGAAAAGGTTCTTATCATCATTCATCTGCTTTGAAGGTGCCGTTAGGAATTGCCATATTGGAAGGAAGCTCGGCACAAAATCTCTTAGAAGTTATAATGATAACCTGTAGGTACACTCAGAGAAAAAAATCACAGTTATATCAACAGTCCTCCACTGTTAATACCAAAAATAGTTGAATTGACGGAAATCTGGTCAAGTAAACAGAATTATGGAATTGAGGAAAAATTCGTTTCTTTTAGTCCAGGATGCATCCGATGTTATTTCACCACCTCCTTCGGAAAGACTGGTTCTCTGTTGAATTTCAATGCCGTTATTTCTGCTTTTAACTCTGGTTTCCAAAAAGTTGCATTTAATCCTTCTCATTTTAAAATGGTCGATAATACGGCTGATACATTAGCGCAAATTCCGAATTATCTCCGCTTTTGGGAGTTAACTTGAGCATAATCTTCATTATAAACTCCCAAAAATGAAAAAGATTTGAGCGGCCACAACAAAATGTTCCCTGGCAACACTCTTCAGATAAATAAACAAAAACTGCAAGAAAACGCATATTTCTTGCAGTTTACCGCTATTTGCCGCTAGAAATAGTAAGGCCAACTACCAAAATTACGGTTTACCGCTACTGCACACTAGAGTCGCTATAAAATAAGCAATTCCCAGTGACATCTAGTTTTAAATTAGATGGCGCGATTGTTAATCTTCAATTTTGTGTGTATCAGGGTAAAATTTGGATCTGATTAAAGAAGATTTATTGGAGGTAATCTCCGTGTGTGTATCCATAGCATAAGTAAATGTTAAATCTCTTTATATAGCGTTGTTTTGAATGAAGTGAGATCGGAAACTACTTGTGGCTGTCATATGAAATATATAAAAACTCTTATTGGTGTTCAAACCCAAACAATCATGAAAATTGCGAGTTCTTCGCATTCACTACCACAAATTCTCATTTCTGCATTCTATATAGCGAGCGTATGACCTTTTTTCATTCAATAAACCCAAATTCAATAAAGGAAATAAAATTGCAATCAATGAGGCAAGGGAATTAACGATTGAAATATGGGGGTGGGTATGAGGTGTTACTTTGCACACGTCCCGCATACGTCACAACTTCCTTTAATATTTTTTTTTTTTTTTTTTTTTTGATGCCAAATATTATTTATCTTTGCGATTTCGGTACTATTCAAACAATTCATTCCCAAATTATCACGTTGTTTTTACAATCGAAATCTCCCCTCAGAAATCTTTCAGTTTGCCAAAAATTTATTCAAGATTCAAGTGCATAATAGTTATGGTTTCCTACTACACATATTTCGCATCTGCTCATGAGACCTACAGATGTTATTTATGGCATTAAGGGTGGATAAGTAAAATGTTCGATTTTTAATCTGTAAGTGAATAGCAATTTGAAATCTGAGGCGTCACAGCTTAGGACGTGATAAAGAAGGTGACAAAGTCGATGGAAATAGACATTTGATAATGTTATGGTCGTCAAACTGATTTCAAATTAAATTGTTTGATCTCGGGTGTCGATTGGAACATCTTCTAGGTCCTAGCTTCTCTGTCCATTCACATAAATCTTCTGGAGAAGTTTTCTCTCGAAAACTGCAGAGCCATCCTATCTTTTTTCGACACTGTCCAGATTTCGAGTCGCACATGACGACAGGTATGAGAGAGACGAAGGACTTTACTTCTCACTTGACTAATCAGTCCAAAGTAGATAACACTTGTTTGCAAGAGTGGTTCTCCATTGAAAATCTCGAGTGACAATATTTTTGGTGTTAACGCTGGTCCCCAAATAGACGACGTCCTTGACAGTTAAAAATTAGTAAAACGGGAGTCGCCTAATATGTATGAAGCCTTAGCTGGTTTCTTCAGAGAAATCCTTCCCAATCCATACAGAGTAGTTCGCATTGCTCGACGTCACTTGGCTTCGGCGGATTGCTTTGCAGTGAATTCAAATTTAGACATGGCAACAAATCCTATTCGGGGTGTACCGATACTTTTATCATGGGTCTTCTCCAGATATGGCGTATCGTGAAGATATGGCCGATTGTGGCTTACCAGGTCTGAAGCCACATTAAGATCCAATCAGCTCGTTTACGATGGGATTCAGTCCTTCGCTACATGCGATATTAAAAAGAATATTCCCGTGGCAGTTTGTGCGTTTAGCTGTTCGACCCAGTTTGGATTCGGCAGTGCACCCTTAAGTTCCAATCCGGTGTCATGCAATCGTCCGACCATATTCTGCAGAAGAGTTGATGCATACTTTTCAACAGCCCTTCGCCTCCGTGACTGAACAGCTCCTTATCAGCAGCTCTGTTATTTTTAAGCCGTATTAGAGAAATTCTGACTTCATCATTGTCGGGTGGTGGTCCTTTATTTCCATCGTCTCCCTCGCAATTTAGTAATGAAAAGAAGTGTTCCCTCTATAACTAAGAACGCTCTGTACCTCGGCTTACAACATTTCGCCTCCCACTTGATCTTTTAATAGAATTTTCACCCTTACTTCTTTCGGCCTTTTTTCTACAAATAGCTTCCTTCTAGTCGGAGCGACATTTCTACAAATTGTTCTTCTGGGCTCGCTCCGTTTTAATCTACTCCAAGCCTAATTTGATACAGTTTTCAGAGGCCAGACCTCCACGAGGTTCCAGATAGTCCCTAGTCGCTCGAGTGGAGTCTTGACTAGCTTTTTTGGTTGCTTCCTTTGCCCATAATAAATTTGTAGGTATGTAACCTACCTGCTATATATTATCAGCTACTAAGCAGAAATGTCACAGCTCGTTTTCCAGCTTTCATCTATCAAATAATCCGATTATCGCTGGCATAAATGATGCAAGCCTTGGCACCTTTATCCTTACCGTTCGCTACTAACGAACGCATTTCATGTACCAATACGATTTGCAGAACAAAGAACACTACCCAGCAGCGAGATGGCGGATTTAAGGTAGAAGCATGAACTTTAAAGTAATGTATAACCTGGGTGAAATGTTCTCAAACGTAATCCATTATTTACCCTGCAAAAACCCGTGTGACTGTTCTCTCAGGAGAGACATGAAGTCCATTTAAGTTTGTGTCCTACTTATACGGAATCTGTCCGATGTTCCTAGTTCAGGCATAAAACAATTCAACCCACACAAAGAAATGCAAGCTGCCATGCTCATTTGCGACTCATCCCTCAGTCATCCCAGATTAATGGCATTTTCACAGGGTAGGGGTCGCGTTTGCAGCAGAAGCTTCCTGGACAAGTCGGATTGGACCGCATAGTTGATAGCGCCTTCTCTGGCTTAGAAATCGAAGGAAGAAAATCGGCCTTATTTTGATTGCCGAAATAAGAGTCTTTGGAAAACAAAGTAAATTTCGAAAAACACGATTCTGGCCTGCTGGGTTGTTATGCGCCATTTCCATACAGCCGTTATGTCTATTCAGAAATTAGACTAGGCTCGAGCGTACCGTCCAATCCCATTACAATACAGTGTCGTTTAGAGTTTGTAAATCCAATGCTGTTGCAGACCCAGACGCATTTAGCTTGGCATATGGATATTTGTATATTCATATTTATAATAGTTGCATATCTGGTTGTGTGGGTGTGTGGGAGTAGGTTAGGACCATGTTTCTTGGTCTGAAGGAAAGCTGACACTTGGCTACAACGCCTCTGTTAATTGGATTTCGATGACTGCATCTTGGTGATAATTTTAATTGTGGTACAAACATATGTATGATTGACGGCTTCCAAGGCTACGCTCACACTGCATCCGATTTCAACCGTCCGTGCGCGGCCATGCACGGGCGATAAAAACAAACACATGCATTTGAATAGGAGTGCGCACACACCAATCGATTAACGAAAATGTATCGGACGTTGTCGCCGGTCACTGACGATAAATTCGCGCGTGTTCTATTTTATCTTCCGTACTCTTCCGAATTAAGGTGATATAAAAAAAATTCAGTGTGATTTTCATCAAAATATATACGAATTTACGTTGGCGATATACCTTTAAGTTGGCCAAATAAATATTCATACTTTACTACAACGTATAAGTAGTAAAGTACATTAAAAAAAAAACCAGCGCATATTGCTGTGAAAAAAACTAAATTGCAACTTTAATCATCAATATACATATTTACAAAAATAAAGTGCAAGTAGATTACTCCACAAGGTAGTCCAAAGCAAAACGAGAGAGGAACGCCTACTCCAAATCTCGCTTTGCCTTGGAGTACTATTTGGGATTTGTTTGAAAAATACTCTTGAGTGGGTGTACTAGGAGTTCGAGATAGACGGTATTGGCCACAGATATCTAATTGATTAGAGAATTTGCCTTTTTTGCAGGGATGGATTGCGTAAAGTTGATAATTTGCGTGCAAAACAGACGCCCTTTGTGGGACAAGCAGTCAAAGCTATACAGCAACCGCGATATAACTAAGCAGCTGTGGGCAGAAGTGGGAGCGGAACTAAATGTCCCTCTAGAGAAGGCAAAAAGGAAATGGTCAAACTTACGGGATCAATTCCGAAAGGAGTTTTATAAAATGAAAAACTCGGGAAGATCAGGCGATGGCTCAGATGCAATTTTTTGATAGAGGTGGGTTTTTTATAACTCCATGCTCTTTATCTCCGGCCAAATTGCCTCAAAAACCAATGGTAAGCTGCCACCAATAAGGATACAAGATGAAATGTACCGGACCATTATTCACTCCCTAAATTTCATCAAAAGTTAGAGGGTATATAGACACGTGTAGAGCATTAGATCAATATGTATTCAAATAGCGGAAATTAAAAACTTTATTTCTGATAAAAGATAGTGCCTGGGTGACCGAACTTGCTCGGTGCTTTCTATTTTGTAAGACTATAACTTACCAACATAAACTTTTCAAATTTTTGATGAAATTTAGAATGTGAGCGGTCTTGGTACCCCATTTACCTATACAATATGAAAGATATTTGAACGTATTTTACTTTAAGGTAATTGCACCCTTCCCGGGAACGAGTGACGAATCCCAGCAGTCATCAGAGTTACCAGAAACGCCGTTACAACAATAAGACCACCAACCACAAACGCCGCAAATAAGTGAGCAGTCCTCGAATGAGAGTTTCCAAGCATCACCGATATCCCACCATAACCAAAAAACTTTGAATTTGTGATTTGAAGCACCATCCACATCCAAAATACCTACTGTGTCTCACAGTGAATTTGAGCCACTAAAATGTTTTGAATTTTCTTAGACAGGGTACTAAGATAGTATTTCTAAAATTTTTTAATTAAAATTGTTATATAAAAGAAACAAAAAAAGGATTTCCCAAAAGTTCAGTTTTCAAAACGGACACAAAATTTTCAGCTTTTTTGGCAAAAATTCTATCTGATTTCTGAGTACGTAGTTTTGTAGGTTAGCCAATTTCATGCAAGCTGTGTTGGGTAATTTCTTCCATGGTAAACCTATACAAGATACACGAAATGATTTAAAGCTAGTGAAATTTATTTCAAGGTTCACAAAACCGATTCAGAACATAAACTTAAAATACGGCTAAGTATTAGAAAATTGTATCAATTGGGATGCGAAAAACTAGTTTTTAAAACTTTAACTAAAAATTGCAATTAAGGACTTAAAATGTGTGATATTTTCTGTTCCTAATTGTAGTTTAATATTACACTTGAACACCTAGAGAAAATAACTATTTTTTTAAATTAATCATTCTAAAATCTACACGTACATAAAATGAATTTTGTACATTAATTTTCATAAAATATTTTTTATAATATATTACAAATAAAATTAATAAGAAACTTAACTTGTTATTAGAGATCCAAAAATAGGCAAAATCAAGCGCCTGAAAAAACTTTGTAAATTTATTTTAAAAAAATTGGGTAAACTGTGGCAATTATGTGAGCAAAATTTTAGGCGTATGATTTTGACCTATTTTCCGAAGTCTACTTGTTATCAGTGGCGCAGCCAGGGGTGCTTTTAGGGGTTTAAACCACCCCTGAGATTTAAAACTGTATATGTGAAAACTAGTTTTCATGACATGTTTGCAAAAATTTCGATTGCATGAAATTCGAAAAACGTCAATTCCATAACAGGGGCCGTTTGCATAAGAGGGGTGTCACCCGTTACATCCATATTGACGTGATCCATGCCTGTTACATCTATACACCTAAGATGTAGGGTCATAAGTGTGCAAAGGTACGAAAAACCGGTTTTCACCCCTATCTCAAGATTTTGAGGGTGTCCGACAAATTTCTTGTACGCAGTTCTTATCTCATTTAGATCTACCAGAAAAATGCTATCTCGTCCCAGATATTTTTTAGTGTTGCACAGTGTAATAGATTCAATGAGAAATAAAAACAGAAGGCTGGCCCTTGTTATATAAGTAAATATAAAGTAACATTTATTGGCAGGTATCTATGTATGTATGTATATTAGACTGGGCCCAAAATTCCAAATTTGGTTTTTTTTTCAAAACTTATTTTGACTTTCTTTTTAAGAAAGGTGAAAAATTACTGTAATTTTTCAGATTTTTATATTAAAGTCTGGAGGTCTACCATCGCTGGTTTAGATTTTACAGAATTAACCTCCAATTTGGTATAAAAACGACAAATCATTGTTGAAAAACACCATTTACGAACATATTGTTGTAGGAAATTGAATTCGCTACAAAAGCTAACTAGACTGAAATTTTCTTATAATCCCCGATTTTGGTTTGAAAATTTTCGAAACATGAAAAAATCAACATCGGATAAAGCTAAATACATATTCTTAAGGGAAATTGGATGCTGAATCCGAATTCGATATCAGAATTTAAAAACGGCCCCTAACCGTGCAAAAAAGTCCAATATTATTTTGTGAAGGTTAGTGAAGAACTGCGACCTGTCAGGCTACTTCTGATCACGGATTTGGATTTAGCTCGCCAAAATAGGTGAAAATTAATGTATTGAGGTCACAGATCCGTCAACTTTTTGTTTTTTTTTTTGTGGCTGCACCATTTGAAGACTTTAGAACTACACCCCCGCAGAGAAAGCCGATATTAAGCAAAAATATGTTTGAACGTTTATTGTTATAATATTGATCATATAATGATAATTAATCAATAAACAATATTTAGTAAATTGGATCAAAAACACCAAAAAAAGGCGGAAATATGATTTTTTTTAATTTTATACTAAATAAGTTTTGAAAAAGTAACTTTACAAAAAAAAGCTGTTTAACCTTTTTTGCAGCCCACTCAATTTTCTTTAAGAATCTGTATCTATCTTTGTTGTACATGGATATTTGCATTTTTAACAATTTTTGAAAGAAAAAATGAGAAATCGAAAAAACATGCTAATTTTTGAAGCTAGAATACTAGAAAACGGCTAGTCTGACAAAATTTTGGTCAATGCAAATTTTGTAGGGAATTCGATTTCCTTCAAAAATATGTTCAGGTGTTTTACAACATTGGTTTGTAAAATCTAAACTAGCGATGATAGACCTCTAGACTTTAATTTAAAAATCTGAAAAAATTACAGTAATTTTTTCACCTTTCTTTAAAAGAAAATCAATATTATTTTTGAAAAAAGGAAATTTTGAATTTTTGGCCCAGTCTAATAATTATCTTTTATAAATGCTTTCTTTACGCTACTCCTGACTGGTGCTATAAAATAATTTTGTAAATAGTTGTGCTAGGAAAATATTAAAAAGAAAAAATTTAAAAACCATTCCCAACATTTTCTTCTGGCTGCGCCCCTGCTTGTTATAGATATTATTAACTTGATAGCAATGTCAGTCAAATTGCGCTTAACCGTCTAAACGGTTTTGGTACATTGTGGGTTAAGACTGAATGAGATTGTCTACGATGGGCGACAACCTCATTGAGCCTTGTCAGTGCAGCTTTAAGGCTGATTTACACGGGTTGATTTTTCTAGCAGATTTTTTTTCAATCCACTGCGTTCTACCTTCAAATAAAAGGTATGAATCGAATTGCTATTTACACGGTGGATTGAAAAAAAAAATCGGCTAGAAAAGTCGACCGGTGTAAATTAGCCCTTAGGCCTGGCAAGTCTCCCATCAAATAGACCTTTCTTCGATACCCCAAATCCGGGAAAACTCCACTTTTGACCGTTCGAAAAGGAGCTGTCAGCATGATTCCCGTCTGGCAAGCGACGCTTACACTAGCGTCGGACCAATATCATTCAAACTCCGTACTTCATAAACTTTAGCTAAGCGGACTGCGACTGCCGTATAGTGAAATCTTGCACTACCATCCGCAGATGAGGCGATACATCAACGTCGATAGCATAACGCTACCCAATTTCTATCATCTTTAAATCTAGTGTTTATAAAGCTATCCTCCTCGACAAAGAATGGCAGTCCCATCAGCTTTGTAATGTTGCTTTATATTTAATTTACGATTTTCCATCTTGTTCTTAGGGCAATTTTACAAAGCTGATACGATTGTCATTCATTGTGTAGCAGGGTAGGTATTCTACCAGACATACTTTGGACGTTGATCCGCCACCCAGGGCCATGAGGAAACATCTTCAGCCGTTTGATATGCGGAACCATGACGGATATTGTAACCATGCATCTCTTCAAATATTCAGTTAAATTTACTCTTCCAAAGCCAACTTCTTAAACGTTGTTTTACGAACCAAAGGATAACAAATGTATTGTTAAAGTCGTCTTATACAATTGGGTTTAAATATACATATATGTATGTACATTAGATGAGTTTTCCAGATCCTCCATCCGAGCACAGATTATGAAAATAGGATTATGTAGAGGAGATATGCAAAAAAAAAGTTTGACTTTTGCAAAAACTGCAGTTTTATAGAGAGGTTAATTTTAGTCTAACTAAGTTCAAGTTTTAAGTACCTACGACATATCGTTGATTTTTGACAATTTTTTTCTTAAGGTAACTCGTTTTTTTTTTTGCAAAAAAAAGTGGTACAAATGCGTACAGAAATAGTAACGGAATTAAAAGCATAACGGGAAAAAATACCGTATACTACTACCTAGAAATAACGGAACGTATTCATACCCTGGTGTATAGAGGAAAATAAAACCCTCTAAACCAACAGGTGCTTTGACAGCCTTAAAGCAAAAACAAGAATACTTGGCAACTATTCGAATAGTTGAACAAAACTTCTGCATATGCACACATTTGTACATGCAAACCATTTGCGTTTCATCCTGTAGTTCAATACAACTATTCAAATAAACGAATAAATAATTCGAATAAATATTATTCGAATCTTTATTCGCGTCGGATAAAAGAGTTGTTTATTCGAATAGTCCCACCTCTAGTTTTACCTGACTATGGTTTTGTTACGGTTATGTTATATAAATTTAAACTTAAACAGCAATAAAATTGTTGTCCAGTAAAGGTCAGACCATGATATAATATATCATATGGTACCCGCAGCCCAAAACAGAATACGAAATTACCGTTTTGGCCCGAATTTTTGTGTCAAAAGCAGTGACAAAACAACAAACGCATAAAACACGTGCACAAACTATATACTTATTTTTCCTGGCTTTTTACTTATTTTTCCACATTTTCGAAAGAGATTATCACAAAGCACTCACTTTTATTCATTTATTCATTTCAAAGTATGTATACTAATTTTCTTTTCACAACTATTTTTTTTCTAAAAAAGTTAACTAAAACTCCTTAAAACACGCAAACGAATTCCGTAGCTTTTCCACGATCTATGCAAAAAAATGTAAACAAGAAAACAAAAAGGGTGATAGTTTGAGTGATGAAAAACCAACTGTGCATGAAAGAACAGTTAGCCACAGCTGTCAGTTCAACCATAGATGATTGAACCATGTAGACCAAGATCCCAGAGCCTAAAAGCGTCACTTATTTTATAATGGATGAAACCAATACCGATCGATAGTCCTCCCCGAATCTAGAAAGAATGTGAAAATTTTAAAGCTGTACCTATGGAAATTTATTCTGTTTTATTAATTTCACGCATTTGGGCCACTTTGGCTGCTTTTAACTACCCAATATTTTCCCATTTTTTGTAGAACACTACCCTCAAGTAGTATCAGGAATTTTTAGACTTCGTCCCATGGAAAAAACTTCAGCCAGACACCTGAAAGTTCGAGAACTTTTATTTTCCTATTAATTTGCTTTCTCTTGTTTGTCCCACTTTTACTAATTTTAAATGATAGATCTTTTCACATGTGTCGTAGGACACTACCCTTAAGTAGTTTCAGTAATTTTTAGACCTCGTCCCATGGCAAAAACTTCAGCCAGACACCTCAAAACTCGGGAAATTTCACTAATTTTTACTGCGCTTTCACATTTATAAGTGGATTTGACAAACTTTGACTACTTTTAAATAGCAGTTCTTCACACATGTGTCGTAAAATGCTATCCTTAAATAGAATCAAGCATTTCCAGACATCATCCCATGGCAAAAACTTCAGCCAGACACATAAAAGTTCGGGAACTTTTATTTTCCTATTAATTTGCTTTCTCTTGTTTGTCCCACTTTTACAACTTCTAAACGATGGTTCTTTTCAGATGTTTCGTAGGACACTACCCTTAAGTAGTTTCAGTCATTTCTATACTTCGCCCCATGGCAAAAACTTCAGCCAGACACCTCAAAGCTCGGGATTTTCACTAATTTTTACAGAGATTTCACTTGTTTCAGCAGGTTTCTCCAACTTTGTCCACGTTTAAACGGCGGATCTTTACACACGTGTCGTATAACACTACCCTTAAAAAGCATCAGGCATTTCCGGACTTCATTCCATGAAAAAAACTTAAGCCAAACAACCCAAAGCACGGGGACTTTTCATCATTTTTAATGTGCTTTCACATGGTCAAATGGGTTTACTCAACTTTGGCTGCTTTTAAATGGCGGATCGTTACAAATGTATCGTATAACACTACTATTAACTAATATTAGGCATTTTTAGACTTCGCCCCATGACAAAAACTTCAGCCAGACACCTCAAAGCTGAGGAAATTTCATAATTCTTGCTGCGAATTCACATGTTTAACTGCGTTGCTCTAACTTTGGCTGCTTTTAAAGGGCAGATAATTTCACATGTGTCATAGAAGACCACCCTTAAGTGGTATCACGTACTTTTTGACTTCGCCCCATGTCAAAAACTTCAGCCAGACACCTCAAAACTGAGGAATTTTTATAATTCTTACTGCACTTTCACATGTTTAAGCGAGTTTGTCCAACTTTGGCTGTTTTTGAAAGGCAGATCTTTGCACATGTGTCGTGGAACACTATCTCCAAGTAGTATCAGGCATTTTTATACTTCATCCCATGGAAAAAACCTCAGCCAGACACCTCAAGCCTGAGGAATTTTCATAGTTCTTACTGCTTTTTCACATGTTTAATCGGGTTGGTCCAACTTCGGCTGCTCTTAGAGAGCGGATCTTTTCACATGTATCATAGAAGGCCACCCTTAAGTGGTATCAGTTACTTTTAGATTTCGCCTCATGTCAAACACTTCAGCCAGACACCTCAAAACTGAGGAATTTTTATAATTCTTACTGCACTTTCACATGTTTAACCGAGTTTGTCCAACTTTGGCTATTTTTGAAAGGCAGATCTTTACACATGTGTCGTGGAACACTATCTCCAAGTAATATCAGGTATTTTTAGACTTCATCCCATGGAAAAAACTGCAGCCAGACACCTCAAGGCTGAGGAATTTTCATAGTTCTTACTGCTTGTTCACATGTTTAATCGGGTTGGTCCAACTTCGGTTGCTTTTAAAGAGCAGATCTTTTCACATGTGTCATAGAAGACCCCCTTAAAGAAGTATCGGGTATTTTTATACTTCGCCCCATGTCAAAAACTACAGTCAGACACCTCAAAACTGAGGAATTTTCATAATTCTTACTGCGATTTCACAGGTTTAAGCGAGTTCCCTGCAGCGAAACCTCAAACTAATCAGAAAAATACTAGTATACAACTATAATTTTCTGGCAGAACTCATACTAGTCAGGAAATATCCATTTCATACCAGTATACAAATAGAATTTTTCGGCTGAACCCATACTAGTCAGGAAATATCCATTCCATACTAGTATACAACTAGATTTTTCTGGATGAAATTATACCAGTTGAAAAAAACAAAACTCATTCGTTTCGTTTTCTCTTATAATTCATAGATGCTTTTTCGTGATTGGGTATATACAAATAGCCGCTGCTTTCTTAAGAATAAACATGAAAATAAAGTCAAATGATAAAATAAAGGGTAAGCCAGGAAAATTCTGGTTGAAATCATACTAGTCCAGGTTAAAAGCCTTTTTGACTAGTATATTCCATACTGGTCCTTTTTGGACTAGTTCATTTTATGGAAATTATACTAGTCCAGGATGAACTAGTATGGAACTGGTATCTTACAACTAGCATGAAACTGGTATTTCCTGACTAGTAAATAACTGGTATATTCTGGTCGAAATCTGACAATTGACATGTTGTAGGACATCAACACGTAAAAAATTCCAGTTGCTTATATGGAAAAAAGACAGAACACCGGGCCCAACTAGTCAGTGTTCTGTCTTTGTTCCATATAAGCTCGGTGCACCAACTAGTTGTAAAGTAGTTTTCAACTAGTTGCTTTCGCTGCAAGGTAGCGACATAAGAGTGACATTGTCTGAAATGCAACAAATTCCACATCTGAACACTTTGTATGGGCTGAACTGTTCTAATTTGCTTGATCATGTCCTATGGAGAGATCAATTGCGAAAAAAAACTCGAGCTCTGAGGTGTTTGGATGTAGTTTTTGTCATGGGAAGATCTCCAAAAATGCCTGATACCACTTAAGAGTTGCGTTCTACGACACATGTGTAAATATTCGCCTTTTAAAAATAGTCAAAGTTGGACAAACCTGCTTCAACAATCGAAAGCACAGTAAGAATTATGAAAACTACCCAGATTTAAGGTGTCTGGTTAAAGTATTTGTCATAAGGCGAAGTCTAAAAGTACCTGGTACCACGTAAGGGTGGTCCTCTATGACACATTGAAAATATCTGCCCTTTAAAAGCAGCAAGAGGTAGACGAACCATCTCAAACATGTGAAAACGCAGTAAGAATTATAAAAATTTCTCAGTTTTGAGGTGTCTGGCTGTAGTTTTTGACATGGGCGAAGTATAAAAATACCCGATACTTCTTTAAGGTGGTCTTCTATGACACATGTGTGAAGATATGCCCTTTACGAACAGCAACAGTTGGACCTACTCGCTTAAACCTGTGAAATCGCAGTAAGAATTATGAAAATTCCTCAGTTTTGAGGTGTCTGACTGTAGTTTTTGACATGGGACGAAGTATAAAAATAGCCGATCCTTCTTTAAGGGGGCCTTCTATGACACATGTGAAAAGATCTGCTCTTTAAAAGCAGCCGAAGTTGGACGAACTCGCTTAAACCTTTGAAATCGCAGTAAGAATTATGAAAATTCCTCAGTTTTGAGGTGTCTGGCTGAAATTTTTGACATGGGGCAAAGTATAAAAAATACCCGATACTTCTTTAAGGTGGTCTTCTATGACACATGTGTGAAGATATGCCCTTTACGAACAGCAAAAGTTGGACCAACTCGCTTAAACCTGTGAAATCGCAGTAATAATTATGAAAATTCCTCAGTTTTGAGGTGTCTGACTGTAGTTTTTGACATGAGGCGAAGTATAATAATAGCCGATCCTTCTTTAAGGGGGTCTTCTATGACACATGTGAAAAGATCTGCTCTTTAAAAGCAGCCGAAGTTGGACCAACCCGATTAAACATGTGAAAAAGCAGTAAGAACTATGAAAATTCCTCAGGCTTGAGGTGTCTGGCTGAAGTTTTTTCCATGGGATGAAGTATAAAAATGCCTGATACTACTTGGAGATAGTGTTCCACGACATGTGCAAAGATCTGCCTTTCAAAAACAGCCAAAGTTGGACAAATTCGCTTAAACATGTGAAAGTGCAGTAAGAATTATAAAAATTCCTCGGTTTTGAGGTGTCTGGCTGAAGTTTTTGACATGGGGCGAAGTCAAAAAGTACCTGATACCACTTAAGGGTAGTCTTCTATGACACATGTGAAATTATCTGCCCTTTAAAAACAGCCAAAGTTAGACCAACGCAGCTAAACATGTGAATTCGCAGCAAGAATTATGAAATTTCCTCAGCTTTGAGGTGTCTGGCTGAAGTTTTTGTCATGGGGCGAAGTCTTAAAATGCCTAATATTAGTTAATAGTAGTGTTATACGATACATTTGTAGCGATCCGCCATTTAAAAGCAGCCAAAGTTGGGTAAACCCATTTGACCATGTGAAAGCACAGTAAAAATGATGAAAAGTTCCCGTGCTTTGGGTTGTTTGGCTTAAGTTTTTTTCATGGAATGAAGTCCGAAAATGCCTGATACCGTTTAAGGGTAGTGTTGTACGACACATGTGTAAAGATCCGCCGTTTAAACGTGGACAAAGTTGGAGAAACCTGCTGAAACAAGTGAAATCTCTGTAAAAATTAGTGAAAATCCCGAGCTTTGAGGTGTCTGGCTGAAGTTTTTGCCATGGGGCGAAGTCTAGAAATGACTGAAACTACTTAAGGGTAGTGTCCTACGAAACATCTGAAAAGATCCGTCGTTTAGAAATTGTAAAAGTGGGACAAACAAGAGAAAGCAAATTAAGAGGAAAATAAAAGTTCCCGAACTTTGAGGTGTCTGGCTGAAGTTTTTGCCATGGGATGATGTCTGGAAATGCTTGATTCTACTTAAGGGTAGCATTTTACGACACATGTGTGAAGATCTGCTATTTAAAAGTAGTCAAAGTTTGTCAAATCCACTTAAACATGTGAAAGCGCAGTAAAAATGAGTGAAATTTCCCGAGTTTTGAAGTGTCTGGCTGAAGTTTTTGCCATGGGACGAGGTCTAAAAATTACTGAAACTACTTAAGGGTAGTGTCCTACGACACATGTGAAAAGATCTATCATTTAAAATTAGTAAAAGTGGGACAAACAAGAGAAAGCAAATTAATAGGAAAATAAAAGTTCTCGAACTTTCAGGTGTCTGGCTGAAGTTTTTTCCATGGGATCATGTCTGGAAATGCTTCATTCTACTTAAGGGTAGCATTTTACGATACATGTGTAAAGATCTGTTATTTAAAAGAGGCCAAAGTTGGTCAAATCCGCCTAAACATGTGAAAGCGCAGTAAAAATTAGTGAAATTTCCCGAGTTTTGAGGTGTCTGGCTGAAGTTTTTGCCATTGGACGAAGTCTAAAAATTCCTGATACTACTTGAGGGTAGTGTTCTACAAAAAATGGGAAAATATTGGGTAGTTAAAAGCAGCCAAAGTGGCCCAAATGCGTCAAATTGGTAAAACAGAAAAAATTTCTATAGGAAAATCCGCGAACTGGGGGTGTCTGGCTGGAGCCTTGTCACTGGTACGGGTCTAACAACACTTGATACTGACGCGGGGTGATAATCTACGTCTAATATGTGAAAATCATCCATTATAAAATAAGTAAAGTTAGGGTCATTTTTTGGCGACTTTGACCCCCGATTCCTAGGCCTTTGTCATAGGTACAGCTTTAAAATTTTCACATTCTTTCTAGATTCGGGGAGGACTATCGATCGGTATTGGTTTCATCCATTATAAAATAAGTGACGCTTTTAGGCTCTGGGATCTCGCTCTAATGGGTCAGACGTACAACCAGAGCTACATATGTATGTATGTCTATCTGCGAAAAATTATATTTGGACAATTATTTTTTCTAATTTATTTTTAAGCTAGGTGTAAACTGTTATATATGTATATTAATTAAAATAGCACGTGACCGAATTCTCAATTCAAGGTAAAGGAGAAATAAAAAATTAAAACACAAACACTTTGCAAATTAACACCATTTTTTTAGAGCGTTCTCGTGTTTTATTCTTCATGTGCCATTAGCCGTCCGGCAGATGGCAAATAAATAAATTTGATTATCAAAATTCCGTTTTAATTTTGACAATTTTAATGAAGAAAAGGTCAATGATGTCAGCCTTTATCTTCGCTGCAAACACAATTACTTAGACTGTGACATTTTTTCATGATTTATTCGCATCGGCATGATCAGGGCTCCCAAATAACTGTTATCAAGCAAAATTTTAACCAAACAAAGCATTATGAAGGGGTAGTGCTACTGCCATAAGGAGTACATACAAACATTTTTTATAACTATCGTCATCGATTAGTGAAATAATTTTTTTATTGCATTTTTTTCGTAAAAGTTAAAAATAAAAGTAATTTTTTCAATTTTTAAATTTCGATCGAAAAATAAGAGTTATTTTTAATTTTAAACCTTTTTATTTCGATCGGAAAATAAGAGTTATTCTTAAACTTTTTTATTTCGATCGGAAAATAAGAGTTATTTTTAAACTTTTTTATATCGATCGCAAAATAAGAGTTATTTTTAAACTTTTTTATTTCGAGCGCAAAATAAGAGTTATTTTTCAATTTTTTTTATTCCGATCGATAAATAAAAGATTTTGTTTCATGAATGTGCTTCTCCCTTTGTTGGGTATAATTAGATCATAAGGATTGTATTAAGAATCCCAATATTTTATGCAAAGGTGTACTTTCAATTCACAACCAATCCGATTTCATGGAAAACATTTTTGTAAGTCAGCCATGCGGCCTCAACTAGTTCGAGTTCTGTAATTTTTCCATATTAGCAACTGGTACCTATTTTTAACCCGGCGATGTCCTACGAGATGGCAATTGTCTTTCTCTGCATCAGCATCATACCAATTGGCTGACTAGTCAGCCTCTGCATCAAGAATATACCAGTTGATATACTTGTTCTTATACACATCAGTATCATACCATTTAAGATACTAGTTCGTATATACGACAGGATCGTACCAGTTGAAAGAATAGTTCATATATACATCAGAATCATACCAGTTGGCAGACTAGTTCATATATACATCAAGATCATACGAGTTGAAAGACTAGTTCATATATGCATCAGATCATACCAGTTGACAGACTAGTTCATATATGCATCAGAATCATATCTGTTGACAGACTTCTTCTTATATGCATCAGAATCATATCAGTTGACAGACTAGTTCATATATGCATCAGAATCATACCAATTGACAGACTAGTTAAAAAAAAGCATCGGAATCATACCAGTTGTCATACTAGTTCATATATGCGTCAGAATCATACCAGTTGATATAGTAGTTCATTTATGCATCAGAATCATACCAGTTGACATACCAGTTCATTTATGCATCATAATCATATCAGTTGACATACTAGTTCAAATTCGCATCAGAAATATACCATTTGACATACTAGTTCATATATGCATCAGATTCTTACCCGTTGACATACTAGTTGATATATACATCAGAATCATACCAGTTGACATACCGCTCAGTCTATGCGGCAGGACATACTAATCATTATGCCCATTCAGATCGTACCACTTGTCATACTAGTTCACGAATTTGACATGCATTCCAGTTGGTATACTAGTCGGTCTATGCACCAGTATCAAAGTCAGCCTCTACATCACCAATATAACAGTTTATTCTTTAGAAAGCAGCGACAATTTGTATTTACTCAAACACGAAAAAGCATCTGTGAATTACAAGGTAAAGAAGAAGCAGTTACAAGAGAAAAAGAAAAACAATTGTCCTCTTCTGCATCAGTACCAAACCAATTGGTATACTAGTCAGCCTCTGCATCAGCATTATACCAGTTGATATACTAGTTCATACACAGCCAAAAATGAGCTAAAGGCTCTGAGTTCGATTCTCGGTAACACAAGTTTTTTGTTTCTATATTTTTTAAATTATGTTGTTTATTGTATTTTTAATTTAATTATAATTATATTGAATTCAACTTGCAATGGCTCCTTTCAAATTCCGCGTTCGTCAAGTTTGATTATGTATTGCATTCAACTTTGTAGGATCCACTTTCATACAAAGTTTTTTAAACGTAAAGCGAAGCGAAATTTTTGCAAATGCTCAAAAACGAGGCGCGCATTTGTCAAAGTTTTATGTAATTGGGGCTTTGGAGTTGTATTTTTAGGTAAGGTAAATTAAGGTTACTTAAGGTTAAGTTAGTCGTCCACTGTGGAGTTCCGGTCCCACATATGTATATTAGAGTGACCACAAAACATATGGGATTTGCAAAAGTATTGAATTTTTTCGCTCCCCGCGCATTTTTTGATAGCTTGACAATCAGTAATGGAGTGTGGTTGCTAAGTGACCTTGCTCAATCCCGACTCTTGCGTCCTCGTTCGTGCACTCTGGGCAACGGGAGCTACCTAGGCTCGCGGCAGACATGGGGCCACTCTGACATACTTGGTTTAAGGGCTCACCGAGGTTTTTTGCGTAGCGTCTGTCTTGAAGCAAGCGGCTCGCTATATAAATGTGTAAATATTTTCCAAAAACCCCGAAACGGGTTGTGCGCTGGGTTTGGGACCCGCCACGTAAAAAACTTAATTCCAATGAAAACAAAATCAAAGCCTCGGATGAGAACCCCCTTTAATGTTGACGACCCGGCAAAACGAATAAGGCATAATGATTTGGATATTAGGGCATGTACCGGGAATGTCCGGACCCTTTCAAGGGACGGTGCCGCTGCCCGACTGGTTGATGTCCTCGTAGGCGCAAAGGCCGACATCACCGCCCTGCAGGAAATGCGATGGACGGGGCAAGGAAAGACGACCATCGGTCCTTGTGACGTATACTACAGTGGCCAGACACGCGGCAAAGCGCGTGGTGTAGGATTCGTGGAGGGAAAGAGACTTCGCCGCCAAGTATTAGCGTTCACTCCTATGGACGAGCGTCTCGCTGCGATCCGCATCAAGGCGAGGTTTTTCAACATAGCATTTATCTGCGCCTATGCGCCGACTGAGGAGACGGACGACGCAGAGAAGGACTCCTTCTACGATAAACTTGAACAGACTTATGATCGCTGCCCCCAGCATGATATCAAAATCGTGCTCGGCGACTTTAATGCCAAGGTGGGCAAGGAAGGAGTCTTTGGTCCTACAGTTGGAAAGTTCAGTCTCCACGATATAACATCCCCCAACGGCACTAGGTTGATTGACTTCGCCGCTGCTCGCAATATGGTCATCAGTAGTACCAGGTTCCAGCATAAGCGAATACACCAAGCCACATGGCTGTCCCCTGATCAAAGAACTAGAAACCAGATTGATCATGTCTTGATTGACGGCAGACATAGCTCCACCGTTCTGGACGTGCCAAGATACGCACACGCCTCTGTTCAACGAAGAAAGTGTGCACAGTAACGGAAGGAAAGTTTGGCGTCGAGAAGTTGCGCGTGACACAGACAGCTGATAATTTCTCCACTCGACTCTCACACTTGCTAGCAGAGGGCAATCCCGACCTAACGATGTAACCGAGCAATGGAAGCATATCTCTCACTCATTGCGTACCGCCGCTGAGGCCACTACGCAGAGCCAACACTGCCTAATAAAATAGAACAAAAGTCATATCATATCTCTATAGATTTTCTTCAAGAAGAAGTTCTTTTTATTTTTGAAGAGAAAATCTTATTAATCTTTACAAAGAGAAATCTTGCAAAAAACGTACTGATTTCTTAGGGTTCCTAACAAGAAGATTCGACTTATTAATGTTTTCAAAGGGAAAACATATTTCCGCGTAATTGTATGTGTTAATAAGACGATCTTAGGGGTTCCTAACAAGAAGATTTGACTTATTAATGTTTTCAAAGGGAAAACATATTTCCGCATAATTGTATGTGTTAATAAGACGATCTTAGGGTTCCTAACAAGAAGATTTGACTTATTAACAGATTTCCGCATAATTGTATGTGTTAATAAGATTTGACTTATTAATGTTTTCAAAGGGAAATCTTGCAGAAAACGAACTGATTTCTTAGGGTTCCTAGCAAGAAGATATGACTTATTAATGTTTTCAAAGGGAAATCTTGCGGAAAACGAACTGATTTCTTAGGGTTCCTAACAAGAAGATGCGACTTATTAATGTTTTCAAAATGAAATCACATATTATTGAGAAGAAAATAAAAATTATATTTCAGAGTTCTTATATTGTCTTCGAGAACTTCAGATTATCAGTTACGATTCAGTTTTAGATTTCTCTTGTATTGCCTTTACCTTCTTATGTTGCCTTTTTATATTTCCTTCGAGCCATCTCACCGCACTCTTCCTTACATTGCCTTCCACACTTGCCATATTGCCTCCACCGCGAATCGAACTAACCACATATTGAATGCTGAACACAGGTGCTTACCATCGAGCCATCGGGTACTTCTGCTTCTCAGCGTATAATTGTTCTACATGATGTCTGCTGATGATGATGCAAGATTTCCCTTTGAAAATATTAATAAGTCAAATCTTCTTGTTAGGAACCCTAAGATCGTCTTATTAACACATACAATTATGCGGAAATATGTTTTCCCTTTGAAAACATTAATAAGTCAAATCTTCTTGTTAGGAACCCTAAGATCGTCTTATTAACACATACAATTATGCGGAAATCTGTTAATAAGTCATATCTTCTTGTTAGGAACCCTAAGATCGTCTTATTAACACATACAATTATGCGGAAATATGTTTTCCCTTTGAAAACATTAATAAGTCAAATCTTCTTGTTAGGAACCCTAAGATCGTGTTATTAACACATACAATTATGCGGAAATCAGTTAATAAGTCAGATCTTCTTGTTAGGAACCCTAAGATCGTCTTATTCATCATCATTTATTGGCGCTTAACCGCCTAAGCGATTTTGGCCGTTTCGTATCAAAGCACGCCAGTCATTCCTTTTTAGCGATAACGGACGCCAATTGGAAACCCCAAGGTAGTTCAAGTCATCCTCCACCTGTTGTTTCCATCTCAGTCGAGGCCTCCCCCTTCCTCTGCTGCCGAATTCAGGCGACGATAGGAAAACCTTCTGTGCTGGAGCTTCTTTGTCCATTCGCATAACATGGCCCAGCCAGCGGAGCCTTTGGGCTTTAATTCGCTGGACTATGGTCAGATCTGCGTAGAGCTCGTACAGCTCATCGTTAAATTTCCTTCTATACTCGCCGTTGGCATCACGGAAAGGACCATAAATCTTCCGGAGAACTTTTCTCTCAAATACTCCAAGGGCCATCTCATCTTCTCTTGACATTGTCCATGAATCTGAGCCATACATCAGGACAGGTATGATGAGAGACTTATAGAGCGTGATCTTTGTTCTTCGAGAGAGGACTTTACTTCTCAATTGCCTACTCAGTCCAAAGTAGCACTTGTTGGCAAGAGTGATTCTCCGCTGGATTTCTAGACTGATATTATTTTCGGTGTTGATACTGGTTCCCAAATAGACGAAGTCCCTCACAGTTTCAAATTTGTAACTATCAACAGTGACATGGCTGCCAAGGCGCAGGTGCGCCGATTCTTTCTTTGATGACAGCAAATACTTCGTCTTGTCCTCGTTCACGGCAAGACCCACTTTTTTCGCTTCCTTATCCAGTCCAGAGAAGGCAGCGCTTACGGCGCGGTTGTTAAGGCCAATGATATCAATATCATCGGCATACGCCAGCAATTGCACGCTCTTGTAAAAGATTGTACCATTGCGGTTTAGCTCTGCTGCTCGAATTATCTTCTCCAGCGTCAGATTGAAGAAATCGCACGAAAGGGAGTCGCCCTGTCTGAAGCCTCGTTTGGTTTCAAATGGCTCAGAGAGGTCCTTCCCGATTCTGACGGAGCTGTTGGTATTGCTCAACGTCATTTGACAAAGCCGTATAAGCTTTGCAGGGAAGTCAAATTCAGACATGGCGGCATACAGGCAACTCCTTTATACGCTGTCAAAAGCGGCTTTAAAATCGACAAAGAGATGGTGAGTGTCGATTCTCTTATCATGGGTCTTCTCCAGGATTTGGCGTATCGTGAAAATCTGGTCGATGGTAGACTTACCAGGTCTAAAGCCACACTGATAAGGTCCAATCAGTTTGTCTACGATGGGCTTCAGCCTTTCACACAACACGCTAGAAAGAACCTTATATGCGATATTAAGAAGACTAATTCCGCGGTAGTTGGTGCGGTTAGCGGGATCGCCTTTCTTGTGGATTGGGCAAAGCACACTTAAATTCCAATCCGGAGGCATGCATTCGTCTGACCATATTCTGCATAAGAGCTGATGCATGCTTTTTACCAGCTCTTCGCCTCCGCGTTTGAACAGCTCGGCGGGTAGTCCGTCTTTTCCAGGCGCTTTGTTGTTTTTGAGCCGGGATATAGCTATCCTCACTTCATCATAGTCAGGTGGTGGGACGACTTTTCCATCGTCCGGGATTGGGGTATCGGGTTCGACGTCTCCCTCGCAATTTAGCAGTGAGGAGAAGTGCTCCCTCCATAATTTAAGTACACTTTGTACGTCGGTTACCAGGTCGCCATTATTGTCCTTACAGGAGCTTGCCCCGGTCTTAAAACCTTCCGTCATCCGCCGGATCTTTTCATAGAATTTTCGGGCATCATTCCTGCCAGCCAGCATCTCAAGCTCCTCACACTCACGCCTTTCGGCCTCACTTTTCTTTTTTCTGAAAAGGCGTCTCTCTTCCTTCTTTGCCTCACGATATTGTTGCCATACACTGCGGGTTGCGCCCGTTCGCAACGTCTCCTTGTAGGCAGCGTCCTTTTTTTCGAGGCAGTTTTGCATTCCTCATCGTACCAGTTGTTCTTGCGGGCTCGCTGGAACCCTATAGTGGCCTCAGCGGGGGTACGCAATGAGTGAGAGATATGCTTCCATTGCTCGGTTACATCGTTAGGTCGAGGATTGCCCTCTGCTAGCAGGTGTGAGAGTCGAGTTGTGAAATTATCAGCTGTCTGTGTCATGCGCAGCTTCTCGACGTCAAACTTTCCTTCCGTTACTGTGCGCACTTTCTTCGTTGCACAGAGGCGTGTGCGTATCTTGGCTGCGACAAGATAATGGTCAGAGTCAATATTGGGACCACGCAGTGTACGCACGTCCAGAACGGTGGAGCTATGTCTGCCGTCAATCAAGACATGATCAATCTGGTTTCTAGTTCTTTGATCAGGGGACAGCCATGTGGCTTGGTGTATTCGCTTATGCTGGAACCTGGTACTACTGATGACCATTATTGCGAGCAGCGGCGAAGTCAATCAACCTAGTGCCGTTGG